>CM051008.1:28138229-28178229 GCA_027704905.1 Muraenolepis orangiensis
GAGAGGGAGGCATCACATGGCAGAAGGACGGTGAGGACATCGACGGCGAGATGCTAGACGAGACTTCCTCCAAGCTGCTCATCAGTAAAGCCAAGCTGGAGGACGCGGGAACCTACACGTGCCTGGTTGAATTTGATAGTGGACAAGAAGGCAGCGCAGACACAAAGATATACGTTTACGGTGACTACAGATTTGATTGATTGGTTTGATGTGATGGATTGTCAACTAATCAAATGGCTTTGTTGAAATCAGGTCAGCCAAGTGCTAGATGCGTGATGGTGATCGAGTAAGCCACTGAGGAAAGCTTTGCAACGCTTATTCTTCAAACATTGCTTTTCAGAGGGTCCGTCCTTCGGTGACAACGAGTTGTACAATGAGTTCCTGAGAGGACAAGAAGGCGTTGTGCCCTGCCTGGTATCTGGCCAGCCAGATGTGGAGGTGCGCTGGTTGCGCGACAGGCAGCCGATCACTTCTGATGGTAGGACCAGCGTCCAGGGCCGACGGTTCCGTTGTGGTATGAAGGGGTTAAACCGGCTCTCCGGCTGTAGAGCATAGATGCTGACAGGGGGGGGGGGGGTTAAGGATATGCTAAGCTTAGCATTGGCTGGGACTCCTTTCTAGGTTCTAGACACATTTTTTGTGTGATTGCCAATTTCACTGTGATGTGATCACAAATATTGATTGTCCAATGCACTTGTCGGACCAATCAGCAGCCAATGAGACTAAAGTATACTTCCTAGTGGGTATAAGTTAGTAAACCTAACTTCCCGACACCTAAAATACGTTCTAGTGATGAAGCTAGGGCCTGTGGGTTTTAGCTTCCCTTGTTAAGAGCATCCGCCTCTCATGCTGGGGGGCGGGAGTTCGAACCCAGTGTGGGACACTCACTGTTATTGTACTGTTATTACCCTGACCTTCACAGAAGGTCAACGAGTACGGCATCTGCAGACACAGAACAACTCACTCCACATAGCGGACGTGAGGAGAGAAGACGCCGGCACCTACTACTGTCAGGCCACCATCCGCGGCAGACCCATTCAGAAGCATCTGTCCATCTCTGTGGTGGTCAACGGTAAGTGCAAGCTTCACGGGAGCCTGTGGCAGTGTTGCTGATTCAAACGTTTCCAATGGGGAAAAGGCTAAATACGGGATCCAATTTCTAGAGGCTGGTTTTGGGCTGGTTATCATTAAGGTTATCAGCCACCCAGAGGCTGGTCTCGGTACGTCTCGAGGTATGCATATGTGACATCATCAGATTACTCCAGCAAGGGGTTGTTCTATGCTTTACTTTTGTTCATAAATAAGATAATAATTTTATATTTGTTCAAATATTGAAATTGTGCTATGGCAGTGCAGTAAGTACTATATAGCCATTCATATAGCTGTGTACGCATTAAATATAAGACATTTATTACTGACAATGTTAAATTCATTAAAGCACAAAACGCAATTCACACTTATTCTTCCAGGTGTGATGTGCAACTTATATTGCACAACTGTAAGCATTGTTGTCATTGTGTATGAACTAAATGTGTCCTTTAAACAGTATCTCAACATTTTGATAAGATGATGAGATTTAAATTGAATTCACAATTTACAGCTCCACCGACTGTGCACTTTAAGGAGGCGGTAAAGAAAGTTATGGCTGGACCGGAAAGAAATGTCTCCTTACTGTGTTTGGTGGACGCACAACCTACACCAAGCATCTCTTGGACCATGTAAGTGTGTGTGTGTGTGTGTGTGTGTGTGTGTGTGTGTGTGTGTGTGTGTGTGTGTGTGTGTGTGTGTGTGTGTGTGTGTGTGTGTGTGTGTGTGTGTGTGTGTGTGTCCCTCTGCAGAAGAAGATAGGGTACTACCTGCTGATTGGTTTATCAGCTTTGTTAATAATTCCGGAGAATGAGAAGTCTCTCCTCACCCTCTCATCCTTCCTACCTTCCTGTTCCTTCTCTCTCTCTGCTCCCTACTTGATGTCCTTGTTGTGAGAAACAGCATGAAGGGCTGTTAGGGAGAGCGCTGTTGGGTTACCTTTTGTGTTGCAATCATCATTCATATTCATTCATTATTTGGCAAAGCTTATATTTGTTTCCTTTCTCAAAACAATACTCAATGGCCGTGAACAAAAAATAGATGAGGAAATGGCAAACATTGCAATACTAGAAAATAAGTTTTATGATGTCATCTAAATAATTAAAATCCCAGATTCTTTATTTGCAATGTGTAACAAGGACAATCTAATGCTTACTACCCATTCACTACCGCATAATGAATTTCTACAAACATACCACACTATACTCCACTATGCAGTACTATATTGTATAATACAATACTACAAACAACACTGTATACTATACTATACATAATAAACAATACTATCATTTAACAATACTATGCACAATTAAAATAATGAAGTGACTAAACATATGGCGAATGGTGAAAAAAGCATTTTAAAGTGACAGTAGTGTCGTGGTGATAGCAGCATCATGAATACAGTGCGAGTGCAGAACAGTGCAGTAACGGTTATGAGTGTATGACGAGTGTAAAATTGGTGACAATGGTATATTAGTTGCAGCACTCCTAGCAGTTCCGTAGGTGAGCCCAGGGCAATTTTAGGAACCATGAGAAACTATTCCGACTAAAGCAGATACCGAGTTCTGTCTTAGCAGATGCTCATATTCCAGGTGTATTTTGGCCACGTCCCCATGTCTCCCCCTTGTCTCACCACAGGCCCGGGCAGTTTGAGCCCGCTCGTCATCGGTACAACTCTGACCGCAGCGAGCTGATCATCTTGTCGGTGAGCAGGGCCGACCACGGGGACTACATCTGCACGGCCACCAACAAGATCGGCGAGAGCAACGCCACTATCGAGCTCGACGTCTACGGTTGGCTACGCCTCTTCTTTGTGTCGTTTTATGGTCATTGTTTCATTTATTTTCAGATACTGTGAATGCTAAAATGCTGAGAAATTGTCCTCTCTTGCAGAATTGCCAAAGTTTCTTATTGGCTGAAACTGCGATGTCACTTGCAATACTTTCTATAGTTTCTAAAGTAGACACACACACACGTCAACAACAGAACACACACTAAAACATCAGAATTAATGCAAATGTTTGATAACAAAACAAACACTACAACAGCTCTGGTGTCTTGTTAGCTCTATTTCTTGTTAATTTGTGTTTGCTTTGGAGCTTATGTCCATTGCCCCTGTTTGATGTTGTTATTGTGTACACTGTGTTGTACGATGCTGTTAGTTAGAGCGCTTGTTAGGAAGGGAATGCACTTGTGATTTCTGGTGACTAGTAGATGACCTATGTTGAATGACCTTATTGTGACAGACTGAAAGACTGAATGGTGACAATCCTATTCAGATATTCAGACAAGAAGACAATTCAATGCGGGTAAATACTACATATTTGGATAAGCAGTAGAATTGAAAGCAAAATTCAGGATTCAAGATTCATAACAATGGGTAATGGATGCTTTTACATAGCGCTTTTATCCAAGCGCTATACAAGTCATGCCTCACATTCAGCCATTCATACACACATTCATCCACCGACGGCGGAGTCAGCCATCAAGGAGACAGCCAGGACGTCAGGAGCAGTTAGGGTTAGGGGGTCTCGCTCAAGGACACCTCGACAGTTTTTGCTAGGAGGAGCCGGGGATCGAACCAAGGTTGTGAGGCGACCGCTCTACCTCCTGAGCTAGGAGTTAAGGCTACAGGACGATAATCGACGTGTGAAGTCTTCCACATTTCCGGAATTATGTGAGTGTCCATAGAAGACACAGGCTGCCACACAGGTGCAAGCTCAGCTGCAAGAGTTTTCTAAATAACTGCACTGTCCGGTTCTGTGGCCTTCCTCTGATTCAAATGTTTCAAGACATTACAAAATTAATACACAAAGGCAATGCAAAAATAGAAATGTCTAATAATACATATCTAACCCGCTCTTCAGGTACAATCCGATTTGGTTCATGCATACAAGAAGATAAAAACAGCGACGTCACAATTGCAATTTTTCTATTGGCTCAAACTAGTGTCCGGTTATGTCACTTGCGTTTGGTTTACATCACCAAAGTAGAAATGAATACGTCACTTAGTTGTATTTAACTTTATTGTTTATAATTATTAACAGAGGCCCCGGAGGTGTTTGTGAGTGCGGAGGAGGAAGCTGTGTTTCTGGGCCAGCAGGTGTCGCTGTCCTGCAACGTCTCTGGTCATCCTCATCCACAGCGCTACTGGATCAACAAGCACAGCGGGAAGAGAGTGGTGAGGAATCACACGCACACAAACACACACCAGATGTGAAATAAATGGGTGTTGTAAATCTACTCAGATGAAAGGTACACATATTCTATCTGAATGCAAGCCACACATCGTTTACAAAGTGTCAATGGCCCCAGGCCCATAGTCATTTAGAACACATGTACAAACAACTACACACTAAACACACACCACAAATTGCGTTTGGCTGTTCACAGTTTAAAACATGCTTGTATGAACCAAACAATGGGTTATTGAGTCCAATTCATGCTGCATAAAAATACAACACAATCTGCCACTTAATGAAGGTCCACGAAGGCAGTGTGTTTCTCTAGATGATGAAAGATAAGCCCCAAGGCACAGCGAGGTATTTCCCTTTATGAAGACACTGATCCTGTACAGTTCACTGTAGAGAATTGCACCTGTTTATTAACACTTAGGTATTGATTGACTTACAAGATGTACTTGGCTGCCTCTGTCAGGACTCGACGTCAGGCAGAGTGCGCGTCCAGGACGGTGTGCTAACCATCGAGGAGGTGGCGCCCTCCGATGGAGGGCTGTATTCCTGCATGGCTGTCAGCGCGGCAGGAAACGCATCCAGAGACGTTGCAGTGCACAGTAAGTGTGTGTGTGCAGTGGCGTTGCGCAATATTTCGGGGCTCCCCCGCAGGTCGTGAAGTCCAACGGGGGGGGGGGGTTGTCTCGATCGTGAAGTCCGATGGTAGGGTGGTGGTCCGGGCCGGCAGGTATGCCAGATGGCCAGTCCAGCCCTAGTGCCTAGCAACTTAGCAGGGAGGGAGGGGGCCCTGGGGGTGGGTGCCTCCTAAGCTCCGGGACTCTCCCGCACCGCGGGGTTTGCGGGGGCCTCCGCTACGCCACTGTGCGTGTGTTGTGTGTGTGTGTGTGTGTGTGTGTGTGTGTTTGTGTGTGTTTGCGGGTGCGTGTGTGTGTGTGTGTGTGTGTGTGTGTGTGTGTGTGTGTGTGTGTTTGCGGGTGCGTGTGTGTGTGTGTGTGTGTGTGTGTGTGTGTGTGTGTGTGTGTGAGAGAGGCCGCCGATTTTAGCTAAACACTGCCATCTATTGGCGTAGTAGAGGAAAAATATATATTTGTTCACATCTTCCAAACAATACTTTGGACAAACACCATGTTAATTTTTTCATGAGTACATGTATTCACTTCTAGGTTAATTGTTGCACCTTTAAGATGCCAGGCATACTTTGTATGGTGTTAAAGAACGCTCAATAATAGTGACACTAGTGACCGATATCCTATCTCCACCAATCAAACTTCCCAGCTCAACCCGGCCCTCCTCAGGACGTGTCGGTCTCTCCCGAAGCCACCTCATTGGTCCTTTCCATCAAAACCCCGCCCCTCAGCGGCGGCACACCAATCAGACGCTTCTTTCTGCAGTGGAGGCGGGCCCCAGCTGAAAACTGGACGGAGATTGCCGTCCTGGTATCAGGTAAAGGCTCGGCCAATAGTAATAGACGCAAACACAGGCAACGTGCCACTAATCATCATCAATCATAGGTCTGCTGCTTGTACGTACCAGCGCAATTGGTCCCTGGTGTGTTGTGTGTTATCTTAACTAGTTTAAGTCTACTGTCCGTGGGGGTAGTACACTAAAACCAGGGTATATTGGTTTTTTTAAAGTGTCTTGAAGTATTAACTGTGTGGTAACTTTATATATACAGTAAATATATATTTTTTATATATTTCTTTATTATTATTTTAACCAGAAACTTACGTTTCTGATTTATTTACGTTATTTACATTTCCCCTTTAGAGAAAGGGGAGTTTCTTGTATATATGTATATCGAGATTGGTTTGACACATCTCTTACAGGGTCGTGTGTGTGTGTGTGTGTGTGTGTGTGTGTGTGTGTGTGTGTGTGTGTGTGTGTGTGTGTGTGTGTGTGTGTGTGTGTGTGTGTGTGTGTGTGTGTGTGTGTGCATTTTGTGCTTTCAGACCCCCTGGCTATAATGTCCCTCACAGCCTACACCTCCTACACCGTCCGCCTGGCCGCTAGCAACAAGGTCGGCCTGGGACAGTTCTCCGCCGCGCACGACGTACGGACAAAGGGCATCCGTAAGCGCAGATGGCTAAACAAATCATTTTCACATCACAACTAGGAATATCATTTTTTATAATATAATGAATAATAGAAAATGGAAATAAGAGTATTTTTTTTATTCCTAGGCTACACAGTTGTACTCTGTATGTATTGATCTATCAACTAATATTGAATCCCAATCTGATAATAGGTATGATTTTGTAGGGCATGCATATGCCTAATGATGCATATTAATTGAGATGCATTTCCCATTACTAATTGTCCCCTTTGATCTCTCATCGGTCCACCGTCTGTCCTTGTATCATCATGACATTGTCACCCCGACACTTATGCTGATGACGTCATCACATCCAATTGGCATCACTTTTGCAGAAGGTAGAAGGTCCTAATGCTAATCCATGACTTTGTTAAAGTAATGATAAGACATGTTTAATCTCCCTCCCTCCCTCCCTCCCTCACTCACTCACTCACTCACTCACTCACTCACTCACTCACTCACTCACTCACTCACTCACTCACTCACTCACTCACTCACTCACTCACTCACTCACTCACTCACTCACTCACTCACTCACTCACTCACTCTCCCTCCCTCACTCACTCACTCACTCACTCTCTCTTTGACTCTCTCTGTCTCAGTCTCAGTCTCTGTCTCTGTTTTTCAATTCATTCATGTCTTAAATATATTTAGAGCTACGATTTGGCTAAAATATTTGTGTAAGATGTTATTCAGATAGTAAAAGGTTATCCTCAGTGTTTTGAATTTAGGAATTAGCATCATCAAGTCCTGCTAAGTGTCTCTATTTCACATGGAATTATTGAATACCTATTTTTTGGGGGGGAAACTACTTGCATAAATAATATATATTCAAATATTTATTTTATTATCATCTTCATAGGTGAGCCAGACAGCCCTGTTCTTTCATCAGATAAGATGAAAGTAGAGGGGAACTCCCTCACTGTCCCTGTGGTTCAGCTTGAAACCGGCAGCTCTCCTCTGCAACACTACAAAATACGATACAGACAGGTATGGCTGGTAACGCTCAGGAGCTGACGCTCAGGAGCGGACGCTCAGGAGCTGACGCTCAGGAGCGGACGCTCAGGAGCTGACGCTCAGGAGCGGACGCTCAGGAGCGGACGCTCAGGAGCGGACGCTCAGGAGCTGACGCTCAGGAGCTGACGCTCAGGAGCGGACGCTCAGGAGCTGACGCTCAGGAGCTGACGCTCAGGAGCTGACGCTCAGGAGCTGACGCTCAGGAGCTGACGCTCAGGAGCTGACGCTCAGGAGCTGACGCTCAGGAGCTGACGCTCAGGAGCGGACGCTCAGGAGCGGACGCTCAGGAGCTGACGCTCAGGAGCTGACGCTCAGGAGCGGACGCTCAGGAGCGGACGCTCAGGAGCTGACGCTCAGGAGCGGACGCTCAGGAGCGGACGCTCAGGAGCTGACGCTCAGGAGCTGACGCTCAGGAGCTGACGCTCAGGAGCTGACGCTCAGGAGCTGACGCTCAGGAGCTGACGCTCAGGAGCTGACGCTCAGGAGCTAACGCTCAGGAGCTGACGCTCAGGAGCTGACGCTCAGGAGCTGACGCTCAGGAGCTGACGCTCAGGAGCTGACGCTCAGGAGCGGACGCTCAGGAGCGGACGCTCAGGAGCTGACGCTCAGGAGCTGACGCTCAGGAGCGGACGCTCAGGAGCGGACGCTCAGGAGCTGACGCTCAGGAGCTGACGCTCAGGAGCTAACGCTCAGGAGCTGACGCTCAGGAGCTGACGCTCAGGAGCGGACGCTCAGGAGCGGACGCTCAGGAGCTGACGCTCAGGAGCGGACGCTCAGGACCTGACGCTCAGGAGCTGACGCTCAGGACCTGACGCTCAGGAGCTGACGCTCAGGAGCTAACGCTCAGGAGCTAACGCTCTTGTTTCACAACCGGAAGGTTGCTGCTTCGGTCTCCCGGCTCCTCCTAGTAAAAGTGTCAAGGTGTCCCTGATCAAGACATCCTAACTGTTCCCGACTTGCATGGCTGACTCCATGCAATGTGTGTGTGAATGGGTGAATGTGAGGCATGACTGTATAATGTAGGCCTATAAAGACATCTTGAACCAGAATTATGTGTCCAAATGTCTGAAGCGTTTACTTGCCTAGTGCCAGACCCAGAGTCCCTGTCCACTTATTAAACACGTTGTTCAGGTTCCTATAGTGCTACTGAATTATGATGTAGAAGCAACATAGCAAATGATCCAGCAAGACGCTTACCATTCAGCCATGCAGCTGATCATTTTTCCGGTACCTATACATTAATATTGCATTTTTAATGTAAAGGTACATTTATAATCTCCTACCATCTTTTTCCACATGTTGTATTATGTTATCCTTTGATCCATCCATTTGTATCCCCATCTGTCGCAGTATTAATTTACTCCATCGCCTGTGTGCTCCCTCAGGAAAAAGACAGGACCGAATGGAAGGAGGAGCAGCTGTCTGCCGACGCCACCTCCGTCCATCTCTCAGACCTGGCGTTCGGGGCAGACTACCGCTTGGAGGTCATGGCTGTGAACGCCAACGGCGTTTCGAGGCCCGTGAAGCTCAACTTCACTGCCCGGCCGCAAGCTGGTGTGTAGAACAAGCGCAACAAAATACTGACGTGCAAACTGAACATTTTAAGGAGAAAAAAGCCACAAACTTTGAGCTAGAGACAATATATATATCAAATATTAAACCGAAATATCAAAACAGAGCACACAATATTTTGCAGCACTTGCCCAACTTGTAATTGGTTTCAAATGCCACTTGGTGGGGATATTTCCCCACTTTACTACTGCAGTGTGCCGTCATAACTAGCAGTATTCTAGGAGACGGGAGTACATTGTTTGCAATATACTGCCCACTTTATGTCTGGTGTCATGTATTAATTCGTTTTTGTTGTTATTGTCTCTCTTCCCATTCCTTTCGTACGGCCGAAGCAGCTAACGTGACAAAAGGGGGCGTGATTGCCATCGTCATGGTGATCTTTTTGGTGCTGCTGATTGTGGTGGATGCCACCTGTTGCTACACCAATCACTGTGGTCTGCTCATGTTTATCAACACAAAAGTGTTTGGTCGAAAGTTTCCGGGCCTCAAGACGGTGGAAGAAGGGGATGGAGCTAATGGGTAGGTGTGTGTAGTTTTGTGAAGTCCAACCATGGGCCTGGGGCCCAGTGGTTGTAAACTATGTGTGGCTTGCATTTAGATAGAATATGTGCATGAGTACTTTTCAGCTGAGTAGATTTACAACACCCATTCATCGTGTGTGTGTGTGTGTGTGTGTATGTGGGAATGTGTATGTGTGCGTGTGTGCGTGCATGTACGTGTGTGTGTGTATACGTGCATGTGTGTGTGCGTGTATCTGCGTGCAGAGATCTGAATTTGAAGAGTCTTGACACTCCCAGAGGCAGCATACACCAGCAGCAGGGAGTTGAGAAACACACAGAGGAGGGGAGGCTGAACAGTGATGTCACCTGCGACAAAGCTCCCCTCACTAAACACCAGTAAGTGAAGATGAGAAAAGCAAAAGTCACAGAGAATTACAGGATATAATTCAACGGATTAATATCACGTTCTGAGCCCTAAAATAAAATGTTCTCCTTCCTACAACACAATAACAAGATGATTAGTGTACGGCTTATAATCCCATATTAACGGCTATGTATTGTGTTCTTTGGGACAACTTTTGTCCAAAGATCACACCTAGCATTAAATATATATAGCTATCTAGATATTGGCTATCGAGATAGCTTTCGATATCGGAAAATAAATTGTTGATGATTATCATGATATTGATTTCAACCATATGGTCCAGCCCTAGGTTCTTACCCTGGCTATAACGCACGGCACACTGCTGTCTCTCTTCTGGTTTTAATCATTTTTGTAGCATGCATTTGTATGCTGTTTACACTGCATACTTGCGGACTGGTACCACATGCTGGACATAATAGTACTATAACTGGTACTAATACTACTAATAATGATGATGATGATGATGATTATATAATTTCCTTCCTTCAGGAAACGCACACTAAATGGAGACATGGATGCATGAGGTCGACCAAGGGACGTGACATCATGAAAATACAGGAACACGTGTCAGGTTCAACCCAGGGCATCCATCTCATCTCTGATTGAAGAGCAGCTTGGTCCACACACCACACACAGTGCCCTCTCAAGACCCAACAGAAGTATTTGGACATCGACGATATGCGTTTTTAAAAATAATATTTTGGTTGTTTCACCCTTATAATGCAAATGGGGGGAGAGAGAATGGTGCGTGTCTACGTAATAGTCACAGTGTGGAAATATTTGTTTGTGTTGGAAGGAGCCCAGCTCCCAGCTCTTTACAGGGATGCTTCTGGAAGCTATCCAGGTCTACAGTCATACAGTCAGATACAGTCATTGTTCTTGCTGTCCACAGTAGGATAAGGAGTCACGGTGTCGCTTTACATTACAGGGTCCTTGTCAGTCTCATTACACATGTGTAACAACCAGTATCTGCATTTTACTTAATATGTAATGCATATGGAATATGTTTATAGTCAATGTGGAACAGCCTGTTACTACGCAGTGTGGAAGTTTGCCAAAGTCATCTCTTTGAGTACTTTGAGCAGTTAGAAAAAACGCTTTCTGATACATCTCAGTTGCGACCTCCACAGAGAATGCTGTTCCATAACGTTATTAGATATGTAACAACTGCTGTTATCTGTTGTTGCACTGCTTATAACACAGTACTTACTTGTTGTGTTACGCTGTAACAGGAATGTCAAGTGTAATCAAAATCACTTATTTTGTCTATTGAATACAGATTTTTGTCATTTTTTACTAATGTATATATTTCTTTATTACAAAATGAAGTGGATCTTAATCTTCTCTATTTCTTATTGAAACATGTTTAACCTTCAGTGATGCAGGACCCTTGTTTTTGCACTGTGGAGCAAACTAGCATTTGTTTTCAACTGAACTTTTTTTAGTGTACCGTAGGTGTATATTCTAAATTGTTCACATACTTGTTAAAGATGAATCATTCTTTAGGTGCATTCATATGACATACATATACAATGGAGCAGCTTGAATCAGGGCTGAAAACAAATGCAAAAACATGTGCTGTTTTGTATCTGTATCTACATCACACCAATGTATTTGACTGTTCTGATCAGGTTTCAAATGTATTCAGTGGACAATACATGACCGACTGTGCAGTGGCTCCTGCTCAGTTAATTGCAAATACAGAAGTGAACACAATTATCAAATGTAAGAATATAAGAATGTCATAATAGCAATCTAAATCATGTCCAAAAAAGCTTTTTTTGTTGGAAAAGCTGAACCTGTTGCTGTTTGTTTGTATTCCAATGTTGCAATAAGCAGTTCTACTTATTTAAATATAAAGGTGCCTTGATGACAATTCATTTGAGTTGGATACAGTTTGGGTTCATCACTATTATTGTACTGAACGTCGCTTGGGAATGTACTTATTTTTACAGCGTCATATTTGTCAGAAACAAAACAAAAACAAAACCTTGGCTTATTTATTAGTGCTCAGCTAATTGACTTGTTCTCCGTCATACAGTAGGTTCTATTGAACACATTTAACCAGTAAACCAAAAACGGTTACCAGAACGTAATATCATTCATACTAATTGGCTCTCGGTTGACGTCAGATGTCAATGACTAAGCCGTTCTATGCGTCTCAGTCGTGGACGTGGTCTCAGTTCGGACCTCGGTACCCGCCCACCGCCTGATACCTTCCTGCTGACCAGCGGCACGTGACCCAGGGCCCGGCCCACCGCCTGACGCGTTCCTGCTGACTGAAGGCACGTGACTCAGCGTGTTTACACCTGCAGTGAACGTGTGGTGGGGACGCAGCAGACAGAGGTCCCGTCAGTGTACCCCCTGGACCAACACCACCTCTATGCTGAGCGACAAGCTCCACCCTGACGTGGTAACGGGTCTCCTTCTCTGTGGTGGTGGTGGTGGTAGTGCTAGCCGACTAAGCGACTGGTAGGACATTGTCAACGGGGTAGCTTACCTCGGGTTTTATTTTCCATGTGTGCTAAAGACGACGCTAGGTCTTCCGTAGCCACCAGCACTGCTGAGGTAATGGGCTGTATTAGCTAGGTCCAGTATAAGCACTCTGCAGCACAAACATGGCTAAGCCAAATGCTGGACTACTTTATGTTTCAAGTCGTGAATGGACTGTCTGAACTGATAAGCGGAAAGAAAGATGTCTTTTTACATATCGCCTCGTCTTTGGCTGAGTGTGATGGTGCATGGGGTAGGATGGTGAATGTCATAACATTGTTGCTTCAACGTCATATTTACTCGATATACGAGGTCACCTGACCTTGTTGTTGCAAGTCCACTGCAAGTGGAGTTTATACCAAGACAGTTCGAACTGTTCTGTTGCTTTAAGATTGCTCCATATAACATAAAATGTATTGGACATCACATGTCCAATATATCAAGTCCAAGTCCAAATAGTGTAGCCAGCCACAGGTCTTTTCCTGTGCAAGTATAATATGAAACTAAAAAATAATGTATAAGCATAGTTTTTTTCTGTGCAATGCGTTCAATTCAGGTCCTGTGAGCTTTTCCTATCCTGAGAGGCTAGCTCCATCCTCAGTCAACTGCCCATCTTCCCAGACACCATGGATGAGACAGATGTAGAACGTGAGTAATTATGCTCTTATCTGTGGGACTTTCTTTTGCCAGTGCATAGTACAACATTTGTACTAGTTTCTTTATGCTGCTATGCTGGGCAAAGAACGCTATGTGTCCAATGTTATTCAATTGATTTTCTGTAGTCACAATGGCAAATTCCAGTTGCCAGGTTAAGTATATTAATAAAACCAGTATATATACTGTGCTTCACATCACCGTTACGGTCTTGAATGGCTTGACATGGTCACAGGAAGCTGTGGTAAAATGGCATCTGATATTCGGTAAATTTAGTGTTCTAGATTTTTGTTTCTTTTTGTTTTCTCAAAATAATAATCTATAATTATTACAGGGAGACATTGTTGTATTTCAACCTGCCACAGTGTTCTCATACAATAACGTGGCAAAACAAAGTTTTCGTTAACCTGGGTTACAGTATATTTAGTTAGATATTGAGTTAGAATTTTAAAGTTCTACAAAGTTCTTGTCAAACATGTGTGTGTAATATCCTGTCACACAGAGGTGACGCTGGCTCTGCTCGACGGCGCCAACGACAAAGACGCAGAGGTCCAGGAGCAGGTCAGGAAGTCTGTGCTGACCTTGGGGAAGCAGAAGCCAGACCGAGTGTTGGCCATGTGTCAAGACTACCTGCTGAAACATCCCAAGGTAAGACCCAATGTCTTCAGAGGAACATTTTAGCTAGGTAACTTGGATCTTGTTTTGAAGGTGTGTGTGGCCGCTGAGGTTCAACAAAAACACTGTAACTCGTAACGCCTGAGACTGGACTACAATCAGAACGCATTTGCTTTATTAGGGTATTCAAGTTCGGGCCAAACAATAAATTGAAAGTGTAATATATCCAAGTGCAGCAGCTGTAGTGTTTTGATAAGGGTAAAATGTGTATGTCAATGTATACAACACCATTCTAAAATAGAGGGCACTCAGTAGAGCTCATACCTCCGCCACACCAAAAAGTTCCCTAGATCCGGTTTTGTCCAATTCCATACATTACTTTTTCATTTATCTTGCTAACAGACAAACAATCAGACGGACAAACAGGGGTGAAAGCATAACCTCCGGTCCATCTTCGATGGTGGAGGTCATGAAGTCCTGTAGTGCAGCAGAGATGACCTGGCCTACACATTTCTTTCTCCAGATGTCAGAAAACATGTTTGTTTGGTGCTGACTCCAACAAATATTACATCATATGTTTTTCCATGAAAATTGCGATATATAAAATATGCTCATTCCCACTAATTGTGAATTATATCTCAAACGCAATATCTGTCAAAATAATTGCAATATGTATTTTTTAACCATACCGTTCAGCCCTAATTCAAATATATATACAATGGGGGAAATAAGTATTGAACACATCAACATTTTGTCCAGTAAATGTAATGCAGTAAATGCAGTCCAGTAAATGCATCCAATGAGCCTATTCAAGTGAAATTTGCACCAGACTTTGGTATTAACTAAAAAAATAATAATATATAATAATAATCTTTCAAATCTTTTAAAATAAGTCTTTCTGCAGCTCTTTCCTAGTGGTCCTTGCCTCTTTGGCTACTCTTTCTGACTCCCTGATCAGAAATCTTGCGAGGAGCTCCTGTGCGTGGCCGGTTGATGGTGGAGTGATGTTTCTTCCACTTATGGTGCTTACTGGAAGATTCAGAAGTTGTGAAATACGTCTGTAGCCAATTCCATTTTCATATTTTGCAACAATCTGGTTGCGAAGGTCTTGAGAGCTCTTAGCTTTTACCCATCATTAGATGTTTCTTGTGTGCACCTTGGTAACAAAAAACCTTATATTGTAACCCAGCTGACATTAATTAGCACAGATTGGAGGTAGAGTTGCCTCCTAATTAGTTTTCAGCTGGTTCCTTGCCTTTCCTTGCTGTGGTGTACTGCTTTTTCTTAGTGTGTTCAATACATTTTTGAACTCAATACTGTTTCATTCCACTTTATTACACATAACCTTATTTACATATGGACTTTAATGTTTAGATTTTTTGATTTCTTGAGTTAATACCAAAGTCTGGTGCAAATATCACTTAAATGGCCTCATTGGAAATCAATTTACTGGGAAAAATGTTGATGTGTTCAATACTTATTTCCCCCATTGTATATAGGGTCTGCTGTACAGGTAAGGAGACGACATTTGTTTAAAGGCTCTGTAACTTCTGGTGTTGATTGATCTGCTCTATGTACACGAAATAACACCTAACAAGCAGGATACATTTACATTATCATTTCTTACACACGCCTACTCACTTCAGAGTCGTACCACACGCTCACCATGACGGACGTCCTGTCATGCTCTCACATCTGTTGGCCTCTTGATGTGTCAGATGTGTTTGTTTGGCCACATGTCTCATATAAATACAACATGGAAGTAATATCAGCATAAAATAATAAAACACAATACAAATCAGATGCTGAAGTTACATGTTCCCTTTTTAGCCCACACTCATCTCTCTTCCTGTCGTGTGTGTGTGTGTGTGTGTGTGTGTGTGTGTGTGTGTGTGTGTGTGTGTGTGTGTGTGTGTGTGTGTGTGTGTGTGTGTGTGTGTGTGTGTGTGTGTGTGTGTGTGTGTGTGTGTGTGTGTGTGTGTGTGTGTGTGTGTGTGTGTGTGTGTGTGTGTGTGTGTGTGTGTGTGTGTGTGTGTGTGTGTGTGTGTGTGTGTGTGTGTGTGTGTGGGGATATATATATACACACACACACACACTAAAGAAAACCGGTATCGGAACCGGTATCTGCAAGTCATGTTTTAAGAAAATCGGAATTCGGTTTTTGCTACCAAACAAAATCTAAATATTTGATCTAACTATATAATGGATCCTTTTCTGTGCCGTTCTCTGCTGTAGTTGATAACAAGTCACCGGGTGGTGATCCTTCAGACCATCGAGCTCATTGTGACCAGCCGGATCGAGGACATCAGCTACACCCGGATAAAGAGCATCATCTCCCTGGCCTCCGACGAGATGACGCGCTCTAAGGTACCCGACCTCGCCCCGCTTTGATGTTGATTTTTAATAACAAACGCTAGGCTACCAAGCCTCATGGACAGCTATAGCTGTGGTGCAACAAGGGTCATGGTGGTTTCCAATAGGCTGAAATAGAGGTCATGTGATGCTGAGATAGAGAGAGTGTTCATTTGTATGTGCTGCCAACCTCTTTCACATGTCATGGTTCCCCTCAGGAAGTCATCCCTGAATGGCAACAGGCAGCCAGTAATATCCTGGTTGCCGTGGGCAACAAGCACATCAATGACATCATGGAGGAGATTCTGACCAAGTTTCAGCCAGGCATCCTACCACACTTCTTTGTGGTTAAGACGCTAGCAAACCTGTCTGACTCTAATGGTAAGTATCCCACCACACGAAAACACACACCAAACTTCACACCAAATTTTAAGGAGCCTTGAAGGATATACTTTCTTTGAAGCAATCAAATACCTAGTTTACATAGTGACCTCAAATCTACATGTACGTATTGTCTCTTATCATGTTTATTTGTTGTTGTGTTTACAGTCTATGGCATGGTGCCATTCCTCAATGCTATCCTGGGCACCATGTTGCCAATGCTCAGCATGGCCAGGCACGACAACATGAAGTGGGTGTTCTCCTCCGGTAAAGACTCACGCATGTCTTTGTTGTTGTTTGTTTGTTTTTATCTGGTTGTTTTTAAGAGCATTTCAATCAATAGGTGTTCACTATGGATTTCACACAGACTTGGCTACATTTGGATGTTGGCTTAAAGGTTAAAGTTCAGCCCAAGTATTGTATACCACATAGAGGGGTTTACATTATTGAGTTTATTTTAACAAAATTCACCTTGGGGACTAAAAACAGAAGGATCTCTTTGCTGAGCTGTAGCCTTAAGTAAAGTTTAAACCTGCGCTATGTAAGTCTTCCCATTAGCAACTGCTTAGTGACTTGAGGTGTAGCTAAAGTATTAGCTATGTCATTTTCATCTTCTTCTGACATTTTCTGTCATCAAAAAGGATAAACCAGAATAAAATGATCTATCGAGGAAAGAAATCCCTGGATGGATTGACTTTGTGGATGGGTTTGATTCTCCACAAACCTTCTCGTTCAGATATTTTTAATGATGCAAAAAGCCGCAGAAGGAAAGTGACATGGTGCTTAAAGCCTTCATTGAACTGTATTGGCAATTTGATTTTCAGATTGATCACTCTGCTTTGATTTTTCAGCGTCTCCTTGTACAATCTCTTCATGACTCCTGTCTTGTCGTTTCTCCGTCCTGCTGCAGCCCTGTCTCATTTCAGCGACGGCATCTTGGAGTACCTCGCCAACCTGGACAAGGCTCCGGATCCCACGGTCAGGAAAGACACCTTCTCCAGTGAGATATACGCCGCCTACGAAATCCTCTTCAGCAGCTGGCTCCAGAGTAGGGAGGCCAAGGTAAGGTTTTGGCATGCAACCCTGTCTTGTGTAAATGCGCGGCTTGGTGTCGACGGTACTATCGCGTTAGCGCCACGTGACTACTAGACAGACGACTGGCCACGAGGCTTTGGTAGTGCACGCGCACTCCGATTAGCATCTGAGAAAGTTAGGAACGCCACCATGGACGGCGGAGGAAATGGCAGACGAGTTACCGCTAACTCAGCGGAAAGCATTTCCAATGCCCTATGCTTATCCTATTCATCACAGTGTACTCACTAACCTCCAGTTAACCACCAAAAAGAAGGAGAGCCTATGGACATTCCCCGGTAATCTTCTGGGCGGCAGGACAGCTCAGTCTGTTGTGACTTGGGAACCAGAAGGTTGCCGGTTCAAGTCTCCGAAACACCCAGGCACTGCCGAGGTGCCCTTGAGCAAGGCACCAGACCCCTACACTTCTCCCTGGGAGCTGTACACTGCTCTTAATACTAGGATGGGTTAAATGCAGAACACATTTCACTGTGTGTACATGTACAGTTATGTACAGTTATGTTCAGTTATGTGACCAATAAAGAGGATTCAATCCTCCCATAGATTTTGATTTTGATTAATGATTCACCAAATTCAAACAAACCAAATATGGTGTTACGATGCATGAGTGATGGAAGGGGAACCTATTATGGAGCTAATAACACAAACGCACACACACACACACTTATTCGATCTTCGGTCTCTCTTCCTGGCCTCTTTCAGTGTGGGTTTCTTGCTCAACGTTGGGTCTTGGTTGGAATGCCGTAGCACCTGTAGCAGTAGATTTTCCGTCTTACCATGCACATAACTGGTCCAACGACTATTTTGTTGGCGTCAAAGTCGGTTGAGACTCAATTGTCCGTTTTAGCTAAAACAAGATCAACTGGCTTCTCCATATGCTAAAGTCAAATAGTTGTGTTTTTTTTCTATTAAAAAATTCCTCCCTGGGACCCCGTCAGTTGAGAACAGTGTTTCTGTTATTGCTGTTTGTCTTTCTTGGACACATTAACGAGATTACCAGATTGCCTAAAAAGTGTATTTCTGGTTTGTTGAAAGCTGTCGTCTTATATTATTGTATAATTACCTTACATTTCCTTATTATAACTACCTTATACATGAACTGTATCTGGGTCTCTGTTCTGTCTCTGTGTATGCTGACTGTGTTATGTATATGGTACTGTATGTGTGTTCCTATCCTGCTGCAAAACACATTTCCCATCCAGATTTTGTGAATTTGAACAAAGTCCCAATGGCTGACGGATGTCCTCTGCTGGCCTTAGTGTATTCCAGCTGAGGCTAGCAGTGTTGTGAGTGGTCGGTCTGACCGATGTCCTCTGCTGACCTCTGTGTGTTTCATAGCTGAGGCTGACGGTAGCCGAGGCGGTGGGCTCCATGAGTCACCTCATGGCCAGTGATAAACTGGAGGAGCAGATTCCCAAGCTCCTGCCGGCTATGCTCTCCCTGTACAAGAAGAACAATGAACATTTTGTCATCAGCAAGGTGAGCCACAAAAGGATTTATTCATCTCGTGGCCATCTTGGTTCTAAACCCTTTAGAACCAAGATGGCCGCAGCGTTATTCAGTTATTGATAGTGCTATACAATTATTAAACATTATTCATTCAAATCATAATGACGATCATGAGAAGCCCACATATAACGTCCCAATATATATTATATATATGTTTTACCTCCTATAATAACACATTTGCACAAACCCCAGTGTTGTGGGATGATATTGTAGTAAGCAGTAGTGCAAAATACAATGAAAGCGTGCTGCAAAAGATATGCATGTTTGCAGGCTATGTTGGAACTGTTTCTAAGTCTCCCTGTGATAATGGCGTTGAAACGCGGCATTTTGATCCTCCTCCCAGAGCGTGTGCCAGGTGCTCGACGCCTCTGTCAACATGGGCAGCCGAGTGTTGGAGACACAACTGGATAGTCTACTGTCTGCCCTGCATCAGCAAGTAAGAACATGTCCTCCTGTCACACACACACACACACACACACACACACACTAATGACTCCTCGATGATTACTCACAAGACGAGCCGAGGTGAGTGTTTACCTAATAAAGCTTGTGGTTCATTATTTGATGCCGTGGTTACGCCTGAGAGCTTGCTCAATGTCCCCGGCCACGCCGTGTGAGAGTGGAAGAGCTGTTGTATGACTAATGGCTCTCTTCTTCTTCTTCTTCTTCTTCTTCTTCTTCTTCAACAACTGTGGTGTTACTGTTCGCATTATTGTTTTACCGTCGCC
Source organism: Muraenolepis orangiensis (assembly GCA_027704905.1). Lineage (NCBI taxonomy): Eukaryota > Metazoa > Chordata > Actinopteri > Gadiformes > Muraenolepididae > Muraenolepis > Muraenolepis orangiensis. Next base: position 28,157,939 of record CM051008.1, read on the forward strand.
ATTCGTGTATGTTTTTGTTTGTTTTGAATAATTTAGAATAATTTAAGGATGTTGTTTTCTAACGCAGCCATTTCCCCGCACAACCACAACAGGGACCACAACAAGGAAAAACAGTTACAGCACGTAAATTGTGTTTTCCAAAAAACACTGACACCCATATGTCAAATCAAGCTTAAAGCAGTTCCACGAATATTTAGCGTGTATTAACTGACCGTTGACGTGAAGGGGAGAATCAAAAGTCAAACGTTGGTAACACCTTGAGTCATGTGACCTCTGTCCCCCCCCCCCCCAGGTGTGCAGTCCGATCGACTACAACAACCCACCCACTGTCAAGAATCACAATGAGGTGCTGCGCTGCTTCAGCCTGCTAGGTACTCGAGCGCCGAACGTGAGAGGGAAGACGAGCACACTGTGTGTGTGTGTGTGTGTGTGTGTGTGTGTGTGTGTGTGTGTGTGTGTGTGTGTGTGTGTGTGTGTGTGTGTGTGTGTGTGTGTGTGTGTGTGTGTGTGTGTGTGTGTGTGTGTGTGTGTGTGTGTGTGTGTGTGTGTGTGTGTGTGTGTGTGTGTGTGTGTGTGTGTGTGTGTGTGTGTGTGTGTGTGTGTGTCATATTTCTTATCCCTGCAATATCTCAAGTGTCTTGTACTTTTGTCGGTTGGTCCTTCAGTCATCGTTGGCGGCTCTGTGGAAAATGGTTTACAAGCACTACATTTTTCGTCAAATTGTGTCTATTTCTATCTCCTTAACGTGTTCCGGGAGCCTCATGTGATTTTCCTTAATTGACTGGCATGTGACCATGTAAGGAGAGGCCCTCATCCACACACTGTGGCTCGGCGCTGGTCAAGGCAGGGATTAACACAGTTATGGCCCAGCTAGGGGCCGGACTGCAACATTCCCACGCAATTATCAGGGCAAGAGGAACAGATGCTCCTTTGTAGATCACAACTACATGCATCGTTATAGTGACATTTGATATTTATGTTTCGTGTTTTGTATGTTTTTATTGTATGATACAATATTTGATAATAATGACAGAGATTTATCAGATTAAGTTTAATGTAAGCGACACAAATATATGAGCTGTGTATATCTAGGCAAAATCCAAAATTGATATCACCGCTATAATGCAAAGCTGTCGAGAGAGACTTCAAGTTGAATCTCAATATTTTGTGATACAGTAGAGAATCAAATTGTGATTCTTAGGTCTATGATGAACATCCTCTCACTTCACGCTTAACTTATTGTCTATCTCCTTCTTCTCCTCCCTACTCCTCTTTCTCTCCTCCCTACTCCTCCTTCTTCTCCTCCCTACTCCTCTTTCTCTCCTCCCTACTCCTCTTCTTCTCCTCCCTACTCCTCTTCTTCTCCTCCCTACTCTCCTTCTTCTCCTCCCTACTCCTCTTCTTCTCCTCCCTACTCCTCTTCCTCTCCTCCCTACTCCTCTTCCTCTCCTCCCTACTCCTCTTCCTCTCCTCCCTACTCCTCTTTCTCTCCTCCCTACTCCTCTTCTTCTCCTCCCTACTCCTCTTCTTCTCCTCCCTACTCCTCTTTCTCTCCTCCCTACTCCTCTTCTTCTCCTCCCTACTCCTCTTTCTCTCCTCCCTACTCCTCTTCTTCTCCTCCCTACTCCTCTTTCTCTCCTCCCTACTCTCCTTCTTCTCCTCCCTACTCCTCTTTCTCTCCTCCCTACTCCTCTTCCTCTCCTCCCTCGTTGTGTGTTGTTTGTGTAGCCAACTCCTTCCCAGACAAGCTTGTGCTGTCGGTTCTGCAGAAGCTGGAGAACAGCAACGAGAGAAGTAGAATGGGCTCCCTGGCCGTCCTACGACACCTCATCAACTCCAGTAGTGAGCGAGCACAGACACACACACATATACACACACACACACACCCTTACTTACTGGCTAACACAAAGCTCTCTTGTTATTGTGTTTATTTTCTGACCTTGGGCAATTACTGGCTGTGAAGTTTGTATTTCTTTGAGAGGCAAATCCACGCATCCGCATACGTTATAACTCAAGTTCTTTAACAAACCAGCCATACGTAATATCCTTCGGTCTCTAGTAATCCTTAGTAAAATACCAACTGGAGCAATGCTGTGCACATTAACTCATTGATGAATTAATTGGTGTGTGTGTGTGTGTGTGTGTTTCAGCTGACATGATGGAAACTAAGAAGCTTCTTATCCTGGCCAGCATTAGACAACCGATGGCCGACCACAGCAATAAGGTTCAGATTCACGTGCCTATTAACTAAACAAACCTCTTCTAATACCCTTTAATATACGCCAATGCTTTATTGATTGTGTGTGTGTGCGTCCCTCCCCAGGTGAAGAGGTGTGTGGTCCAGGTCATCAGTGCCATGGCTCATCATGGATACCTGGAGCTGGAGGGCGGAGAGCTGCTGGTCCGCTTCATTGTGCAGCACTGTGCTTTGCCTGACACGTACCAGGTACACATGTGTGTGTGTGTTATACTGTATGTGTATATGACTATATGATTTGTTACCATTAGTGTGGCCATGCAAAGTAAATGTGTGTGTGTGTGTGTGTGTGTGTGTGTGTGTGTGTGTGTGTGTGTGTGTGTGTGTGTGTGTGTGTGTGTGTGTGTGTGTGTGTGTGTGTGTGTGTGTGTGTGTGTGTGTGTGTGTGTGTGTGTGTGTGTGTGTGTGTGTGTGTGTGTGTGTGTGTGTGTGTGTGTGTAGCGCGGCCAAAAGCCTGCCGATCCAGAGGAGGTGACTAACGAAGCACTGAGGAGCATGTGTGACGACACCCTCCACCTTCTGACCACCACCGTTAGCCAGCTAGCTGACGTACGGACACCACCTGCCTCTTTGCACCTCTATTATACCCACTGGTCAATACAGATGCATTACTCACACTTCTCTTAAAGCCTTGATGCATTACATCTGACACTGTTGGTAAAAGTACAAGCACTTTGATCACTGATGGTGACTTTCCGAATTAAATCCCCAAAGTGCAACATCTTCATAAAGTGTACATTGTATTGTATAAATGGTATATATTTTGAAGCATGGATGTATTGTTCACCTTCAGTGCCCCAGACTGCCATTCATAAATTCAAGTCACAGAGCCTTTCTCTTTACTTGCTCAGCAGAATCCATCCATACAAGATGAAGGAACACAAACCTGGTTATTACTTTATAAAGATGTTTGAAGAAAATGTACAATATTGCGTGGTTTTCTTCAAACATCTATCTATCTGTCTGTTTGTGTCTGTTAGACAGACTGTGACTGATTGTCTGTCTGTGAGGACATGTACATGGTAGTAATGAGTTCTGCTGACTGATTCTTCCGTGGATGAATGTGTTTTGATGGACAACACTTGGACCCCAGTAAGGTCTGAGTAAGGTTGTACCTGTGGTGTTTCCCGTGGGGTTTTCTCTGCCTGTAGGTGCTGTGGCCCATGCTGCTGTACTACCTGACCCCGCCTCAGTTCAGCAATGCCACCACTCCTCTGTGTAGGAGTCTGATCGTACTGGGCAGCAAGAAGAGGAGCCACAAGGAAGCCACCTTCAACATAGACCTCCAACAGCAAGGTACAGCGGAACCGTTTTATTGGAGAACTTCTTTTGAAGAACTTCTTTTGGTATTTTTATTTTTCCTTTACATATACACACTTGCATTTACAGAACTAATGAAATGACATCTGCGATGTCATGAGCACAGATATATTTTTACTTCGTTTTTTTTGGTACTTTATTGGGTGCTTTTAGTTATTCTTTTTGGCTAAGCTATCTTTCTATTTATATTCATTCAGAGCTAAATATCTGTTTTTCTTTTTTTGTCCTACAGCTAACTTACCATCTCCCCAAACGCTGATGGTCAGGCTGTGGGTGAGTCCAGACAATCCTGCGGTGTACTTCCTTAGTTGCGTTCCAGTTTCAGTCACATATTGCGTCCTGTCCTACAGCTTGAAGTGTATTGTTTTATAAACCTTTAATGACGGTGAACTGAGGGTTTGGATGCGCTCCAGGGACTGCTGTTGTCATTGTGAGGATGAGTTGGCGTGAGCTTTTTCAGCACTTGTAACATGTAACATTACCTGTAAATGTAACTCTAAACTCTGCTTTTTGCCATGAGTCCTTAGTCCAACAATGCACAACCTTTTTGAAGTAAACTCCCACAAAATAAACTGAAAAAAGTGAAATGTGCCTTGAGATGCAATTGAATGCATTGATATAGTATGATATAGTACATTGCGGTGGCTCCCAAATGGGGTTTTGTGTACCCCTAGGGGCACTTTAAAGTGTAATTATTAAATGAATACTGATGTGCGCGTTCTGGAAATGTTTCCAATGAATGACAGAAATCATAAGCCAAAATGGATTTGTGCTGGTGATCGGGATACTTGCTTGAAATATAAACTTTGGAAGGGCTACATTTGTAAAATTAGTTTGAGAACCACTGGTATATAGTAACTGGAAAGTGTGTGTGTGTGTGTGTGTGTGTGTGTGTCAGGTGAACGCAGCGTTCCCATATCAGAGCCGGGGCCATGGTGCTCCATCACTCTCCCTCCTCGGCGTCCTCGGGGTCAACATCCACCCTGGCGTGGAGGAGCTGTGGGAGAAGGAGATCCCACAGCTGGTGGCCCTCCTAGAGGGTATGGATGAATCAAATCAAAGTTTGAATGTTTATTGACGTCACTCCCAGAATGACATTCCGGCTAGAATCTTGACACGATAATGATGTAGTTTGATCCTGCTTGTGTGTGCTTTGACCCCAGAATCGACTGTGGATACTGTGGATAAGAAACGGTTTAAAGAGAAACTGCTGAAGGTATTTTTGTGTGTTGTGTTGCAACAAATACATTTGAATTCAAGTAACTTCCAAGAATTAAAATCCAACTGTCTACAACTGAAAACAGATTGCTCATACTGCTAGCGTTATATATGTATGTGGATTCATTGTTATCTTTTTTGTAAATCAACATTTTACACAGTGTACATTTTGTATTTATGTTTGTATGTGGTTTACATTTTGGGAATTGACGAATGGACTGTGTTTTGTCTGTTTGCTTTGCTTCCAGCTACTATCGAAAACCCTGGTGGCGATAGACGACAGCAAGTGGGTGTGTCAGCTTGTGGCCGAGTCGACCCGCTACCTCTCCACGTATAACAACGCTTTAGAGGAGAAGGTGCGACCAGTTTGAAACACGTTGTTTACCTTGCACATGTCGACACCCTTTCCACTGCAATGTGTTATATATATCTTAATACCGTGTTATATACACGTCTATGAGAAGACACAGGCCACTAAAACCACAAACACAATCTCACCAATCTCACAAACATGGTACTACTTGAATGGCATTGGCACAATACATGACGAAGTTGCACATTAGAGGTCAGGAACATATGTCCTTTGGTTTTCCAGAGCTTTCTGTATCGCTGTATGGGCGTGATGCTTCAGCAGTGCAACAACAAGGAGGTGGTGAAGAAACAACTGCAGGAGATCCTGCTGCACGCTCGGCACAGCGACGCTATCGAGAGAGAGGTTAGTCCCATATCACTGACCTATACTCCACTAGGGATGTATCACTGACATTTACTCGACATTAGTGATGTATCACTGACCTATACTCCAAGAGTGATGTATCAATGACTTATACTCCACTAGTGATGTATCACTGACCTTTACTCGACCTTAGTGATGTATCACTGACTTATACTCCACTAGTGATGTATCACTGACCGATACTCTTACTAGTGATGTATCACTGACCTATACTCCACTAGTTATGTATCACTGACCGATACTCTTACTCGTGATGTATCACTGACTGATACTCTACTAGTGATGTATCAGTGACCTGTACTCTACTAGTGATGTATCAGTGACCTATACTCCACTAGTGATGTATCAGTGACCTATACTCTACTAGTGATGTATCACTGACCGATACTCTACTAGTGATGTATCACTGACCTATACTCTACTAGTGATGTATCAGTGACCTGTACTCTACTAGTGATGTATCAGTGACCGATACTCTACTAGTGATGTATCACTGACCTATACTCTACTAGTGATGTATCACTGACCTATACTCTACTAGTGATGTATCAAATGACATAAAGAGAGTCTTATCGGGGTTATGGGCCTGTGACACCTTGGGACCTAATGATGGCTGTGTAAACTGTGAGATCTCCCGCTTGTGACAGGGAGTAGCCATGAGCGTGGGGCTGTGTGCCTACAGCCACCTGGAGGGCACACTGGCCAAGCTGGAGGAGTTCGGCAAGTCAGAAGCCTTCAAGAAGTCCCCCAGCATCTTCAATCTGCTCAAAGTAAAACCTCATCCTTCAATTCAGCACTACTCACTGTTCTTTGTGTGAATGTCTTATATGCCCGTTTCATTTGTACACACACACACACACACACACACACACACACACACACACACACACACACACACACACACACACACACACACACACACACACACACACACACACACACACACACACACGTGCGTACACAAGAAAGTTTGTATGAATGAATACATTTTTATATTTTCTATATCTTAGGCAGAACAATTATAACAAACAATTTCCCACAGGATCAAATATGAAAGTTCACAAATACACGATTTCCTGACATGCTGTAAAGTGAAATAACATAACCAATAGACTGCCTGCTTGCCTCCTCATCGTTTCTTCATCGTCCCCCTCCCTCTCTCTCCCTCCCCCAGGACCGTAGTGACCTGGAGGTGGACAAGGTGAAGAGCACGCTGATCCTGTGCTACGGCCAGGTGGCGCTCAATGCGCCGCCTGAGCAGATCCTCAAACGCATCGACCACGACATCCTGCGCTGCATCATCAAACACTTCAACACCAAGGTAACGTCCGAACGAAGGGGGTAGGTGGCGTTACAGGTAACCGGTTACAGGAGTTCAAACACTGCGCTGTGTAAAAGTTTGTCTCTTCGGGTGTTGTTCTGAAAGCGAAAACGCCCGACTGGCAAATTCGCTCAACATTGTAATTCATGTACTAATTTATAGTCACTCATTTATGTAAGTAGTGACTGTAAAATCGTGCAAATGCTGATTAATAACCAAGATCAACATAGTTATTTTAGATATTTCATGAGAAATTTGAAACTTGGCTAATGGCCAATTATAATTATTGGCTAATTCTAATTATAAAAAGCAATGTCGAAGCTAAGTGAATAGGAATGAATTGGCATCACGGCTCCATAAATTAGCCTTCTTTGTGAATAATGCAGCTTCTTTGAGACGAAAGGGGCTGAACGTGATTTACAATGACAACACTGTTACTTCCACACAGGTTCTTGGGATTAAAGTAGAGACCAAGGTATTGTTACACGATTGAGCCCACTGACCTCTTGGCCTCGCTCTCCCTCACTCGTGAAGTGTTCCTCTTTTTCAACGTTAATTGCGTGTGTTATTCCCTGGCTTCTTCACCTTTCTCTCTTCTCCCCGCCGTCTGGCTCTACTCTTATCGACTTGAATGTCTTTCACCCTCTATCTCAAAAGTAAACTCTGGAGATGTGTGCACTTAAACATATGATGTAAGTCTTCACACTGAGGAGAATGCAACTTCTATGAAATTACTCCACTTTTTCTTCGCACTTTAATATCTCTAACTGCAGCACCCTCCGGGATAAATGTTTTTTTCTTTTTTCTTACTTCGGTGGAGCATATTTGACGTTTAGAGAGGTGTTTTCACATCTTTCAGCAGCTTTCTACAAACTCCCATTTTTAATTGTGATGGTCGAGTTTTCATGAAAATAAATCCTCTGAAGATATGAGATATGAAGATTTGGGTTTGCTCCGTTTGACTTTTGAACCCAAAACACAGAAACTTGGAGAATGCTGTATAAAATAAAAGTTGACTACCTTAGTAAAATAGTATTTTCTGCAGAGGCTTCTGCTGTGGGATTTGACTCTAATGCTAATAAAATGCATGGGTCAACGTGTAATGTGGTGTTCATGTATGACTCAGAAGGTACCAACGATGATAATCAGTGGGATTGTTTTGAACCAGCTTGTCTGACATGTTGATGACTGAATCCTAACACCCGATAGCCAAGAAGTTTGCCTTGTGTCAGACTTGCTTTGCCACTTCTTTCATAACAGCCAGGAGGTGTGTTTCAACTTTGACCCCGAGCTACTTGCGCAGCTCTGATTTGAGCCTCTTCGTCCATCCCTAGGAATGGAGAATCAATCTACACACTGGCTGATTGATTTGTCTGATTGATTATCTGTCCTATATCATTTTAAGCCTGGGATTTCTGTGCTTCATGTTTGGATGATGTGGCTTCATAGATCTGCATACCTAGACTGGGGCTGGAGTGTGCCTAGATGGTCTCTATAGTAATACTTCTTTGCATCTCTAAACAAAATTCAGTTTTCTCTGCTTTTATTAATGATATTGTATTTAAAATTCAACTACACACTAAACCACATATTTAGAATCACATCAAGATGGTCTGGTGAGTAGTAACTTAAACCTTTTTCTGTTTCACTATTTATCTGATTTTGTGTGTGTGTGTGTGTGTGTGTGTGTGTGTGTGTGTGTGTGTGTGTGTGTGTGTGTGTGTGTGTGTGTGTGTGTGTGTGTGTGTGTGTGTGTGTGTGTGTGTGGTGTGTGTGTGTGTGTGTGTGTGTGTGTGTGTGTGTGTGTGTGTGTGTGTGTGTGTGTGTGTGTGTGTGTGTGTGTGTGTGTGTGTGTGTGTGTGTGTGTGTGTGTGTGTGTGTGTGTGTGGGGCGCAGGACCTGACCATGAAGCTAAGTTTGATCCAGAGTGTTGGACTGATAGCCAGAGCCATCAGTGAGTGTGTGAAGAGGCAAGGCTATGTTTTCACACGCAAACAGGAGCTAATTTCTGTCATGATGGTAAGTAGCCTGGAGGAAAACTGTCTCCCAAACCATCTTCTATTTCCCTCAAAACCACCAATTCAGTTGCAATTTATGTTTCCTTATTTCCTGAAATCTGTGCTGTGGTGTTTCCTGCCACAGTGATAAGACAAGTTTTTCAATTTCGACCGGTAACTGTGCTGTTCACATGTTTTGATTTTGGTGCGTGGTTAAGCTTACAATGTGTCTCTAATGCATTAAAATGTCAACTTAGGAGTTGGATGTACGTTAACTTCATGCTTTATATTTACACCTCTGCTGTACTGAGCTAAATGGCTCAATTGAAAGAGCACGGTGGGGGGGCAGAAAGAGCCAAATTGATGTAAAATTGCTAATTCTACCTCAAACCGGGGGAAATGTGTAGCCCTGACGGCTTGCACAGGGAGGTGGACCCAAATATAGAGATCAGACTCGGGGGCGGTTCCAAAAAAGTAGCTTTACTTCACATAAACAGGCAGACGGAAACAACCCGACCACAAACAAGGAACTGACAAACTCGGGCAGAAACTAGGGAACTTAAACACATGGAACACAGGGGAACAGAATCGCTAATTAAAATCCAGGTGACAAACATGACGCCAGCAACACAAAGCAAAAACACAGGTAATGAGTGGAGGTGAGACGGGCGTGACTTGGGGATATGTGCCTCACGCCTACCTGTCTTGTCTGTCTGTCGTCTGTGATCAGGACTTCATCAAGGCAGAGCCAGCGGACGTCATGAAGACTCCCGTGCGCCATCTTGTGATGTCTACCTGTGCCAACCTCATGTATCCTTCTCCTCTTTCTATAATGCACATGAATAAGATAGTTTTAATAAAGTGGGATTTGTGTTGTGCTACAGTTTCTAGCTTAACCTAAAGAAGAGCCCAAAACCAGTGAAACCCATACTCATCTCTACATGGTGCACATTCACTAAATAGTAATGAATAATACATTAATAAATACATATGACTTTTAATTAATAGTAAATGGCCATTAGTTCTAAAGCTCACTTGACTGAATCATCATCATAGAACTATGAAGCCTAGCAGAAGTGCCAGATCGGATCTAGAAGTAGTCCATTGCCACACTTTGACACCTTGACACAGGGTGTTTTGGCTGTAGACCTCTGGATCCTCCGCTGGGCGAGAAGGAGAGCTTCGACTTGCTGAAGATGTGTGTGGGCACCGTCTTCGCCCTGCCTCCCGTGACACACACTCCAGAGAAGACCAAGGACGAGGACGTTCTGGACCCCCAGCAGAGACAGGTGGGGGGGGACAAAAGTCTATAGTCTACCTTTTGGGAACTAATGAATGATACATCCACTATGAAACACCTTAAAGATTTGTTTATACTAGTTTTGTTTAGTTAGTTGTTATTTCGTTTTTAGCTTTTAGGTATTAGTATATTTGTGTGTGCATTTATTCCCCGTGTCAACTGTTGCACCTTAATTTATTTTATAAATTTTATATATTTTAATTTTATAAATAAAGTTATCTTGAATCTTGAACGATGGAACGGTAATCGTCTACCGTTCCATCGGTCTTTTTACAACTCCTGCGCTGTAGACCCTGGGTTTATTTTAATGTCGAGTGCCGTGGTATATTTATCGTTGTCTGTGTAGGCCGATCTTGTCATGGGTGTGGGAGAAACATGACAAGAACTAAATGACGGATGACACTTGCGTCACGTAGTACCCGGAGGTGCACCTTTTACAATTGCCATTGTAATGATGGAGCCGTATTTACAACTGGCCTGTGTTTTCCGTTCAGGCGTTATACAGGGACACCATGGCAGGCCTGCAGGAGCTGCTTAAGAGTGTCCTGGTGACAGAGCCCACCCCTGAACGCCTTCAGAGTGTCTTCAAGGTGGGACCCGTGTCTGAGGGCCCTTCAGCTGTGGAGCTGCACTTCTGAAAACATGGCCATGAAATATGACTATAGGGGAATACACTATCATAGGTGACTATAGGGGAATACACTATCATAGGTGACTATAGGGGAATACACTATCATAGGTGACTATAGGGGAATACACTATCATAGGTGACTATAGGGGAATACACTATCATAGGTGACTATAGGGGAATACACTATCATAGGTGACTATAGGGAATACACTATCATAGGTGACTATAGGGGAATACACCATCATAGGTGACTATAGGGGAATACACTATCATAGGTGACTATAGGGGAATACACTATCATAGGTGACTATAGGGGAATACACTCATAGGGGAATACACTATCATAGGTGACTAAAGGGGAATACACTATCATAGGTGACTATGGGGAATACACTATCATAGGTGACTATAGGGAATACACTATCATAGGTGACTATGGGAATACACTATCATAGGTGACTATAGGGAATACACTATCATAGGTGGCTATAGGGGAATACACTCATAGGTGACTATAGGGAATACACTATCATAGGTGACTAAAGGGGAATACACTATCATAGGTGACTAGGGGAATACACTATCATAGGTGACTATAGGGGAATACACTATCATAGGTGACTATAGGGGAATACACTATCATAGGTGACTATAGGGGAATACACTATCAATGGTGACTATAGGGGAATACTTGCTTCCAGTAGTATTGCGGAAGCAAAGAATTGCAATATTCACATTGTTGATTGTTTAATGGTTCCCCCCCCCCCATCCCCATGATCTATATCCTCGACCTTGAAGTGAAAGAGAAGTCTGTAATGATGGTCTTCTGTTATTAATGCTGTTGTTGTGTCTGGCAGCACATTGAGCCCTGGCTGAGCTCAGCCCAGGACCACGAGAGGGAGAGAGCCGTCTGCACCACCGCGCATATACTGAATTTCTACCTGGAAAAGCTGACCGTTAAGGTGAGTGCGAACACACACACACACACACACACACACACACACACACACGTGCATGCATTCCGTGCACAATATTGCTGTGTCACAATTGCGTAACGCCTAGTTCAGTGGGTTGAGCTTGAAACGACAAACTGCCATTTATTTGATGTTTGAAACCATCCATACTGTATTTCAATAAAAGTCCCTAGCAGTCAGTACATGACTTATTGCCTTGCTTTACTTTCAGAATAGTTACAGATTGAAATCCAATCATTTATTTATTTATTTATATATATAATTATTAGTTGTTATTTTATTTATATAATACCGTCAAAACCACCTACCCAAGGTGGATTTGTTAATGTGCACTAGTTGGGTAGCGAATGCGCATTACTTGCCAGTGTGACAGCAAAAGTGAAGCGAAACTAGTTTCGCAGCGCCGCGAATTCCGTATTTTAGCCCAGTGTGAAAACGGTAAAATATCTATATTTATTTTATATATACATATTTTCAGAACATGGTGTCTTTCCACAACCTCGGAGCTCTGCTGGGGCGGCTGGCCCCCCGCTGTTCTGACCCGCATCACGCCGTCCGCATCGCCGCCATCAGCTCTGTGCACGCGCTGCTCAACATACAACTGAGATATGAAGGTACACACACACACACACACACACACACACACACACACACACACACACACACACACACACACACACACACACACACACACACACACACACACACACACACACACACACACACACACACACACACACACACACACACACACACACACACACACACACACACACACACACACAGAGCACTTCCTCCATGCACGTTTATTCCTCCTGCGACCTCTGACCCGGCTGTGTAATTGCCTTGTGGGGCCGACACACGTGTGGCTTTCTTTTATTTTTATTTTTTATTTTTAATGTTTCAGAGTTCGTTGTGATGACACCAGTTTGCTAATTGTGTCAACATTGCTAAACGTATTCCACAGCGGATTCCATTTGGTCTTCCTCTCCCGTTCCCGTTCCCCCTCCCGTTTTGCGAAAAAAGTCTCAAAAACCTTCTAACTATGAATGAATGAATGCATTCTTGCCACATTAACTGCTTGTGATTTACATTTCAGTACATCACCTGAACTGTAATGGGTTTAAACCTTGAGTCACTTTGCAGCTCTGCTGTTTATTTTTTATTGTATATATTATTTATATTTTTATGGTGTTTTTGAGATTTATACTGCGGGAGGCAATGGGGAGTAAGCATTCCTATGTACTTGTTACAAATGGCCAATACAAATCTTGTATCTTGTAAACCCAGTGGATGTACACTAGGTTATATTGTGTTTAAGCTCCAACCCATATCATATACACACACACACACACACACACACACACACACACACACACACACACACACACACACACACACACACACACACACACACACACACACACACACACACACACACACACACAGGCTTTGCCCACGATTACCAGGACGAGTCTGTGGAGAGTTTGCTGCCCATGAAGGAAGTGCTGGAGAAGCCGGACCACTCTGTGCTCTACAAGACCTGCTCTGACCTCACCAAGGTCAGATCAAAAGTCTTGACGCTTTACTTTGCTTGTGTGTTTATATATAACAGTTGGTGTCGCCCAAGTCATTTGATTGGACGAGAGGCCTTCCATAAGTGCTGATCGAGAGTATTCTCACTCTACAACGATCACTCCGCTGTACCAGGGTTCTCCTTACCGTTACTTACATTATCCATGTTCATCTAGATTGCAACAAACTTTGCCAAATATAGTTAGGGTTAAATGATGTACGATCGCCAGGAGAGGACGCTAGTGTGCAGGGAAATGTTCGTGTTGCTTGGCAACAGTCCAGTCTCAGTTGGGGAACTAGTTGTGTTGGCAGAGCCAAATAAATGAATCAGTAAACAAATACTAATATGTGGTCGCTTATTGCTGTTGTATAAAAGCAATGTCACACCAGAGGGGGGTGTTTTTATACTGAATATCAGCACGGGTGTGATTCGGCCAAAAAATTGCCTTGCTCACAACTAATCATGTGATGGGAACTGTAGTGAATGTTGACAAACGAGACGTTTTAGTGTTTCCGATGTATTAAGTATACACAACAAATGAGAACTAGAGGCAATCCAAATGCCGGACAACGTATGCCGGATGCGGAACAAGGGCTTAAAAGGCGGTGTGGTCCCGATAAAGGCAGGGACACCTGGTCAATCTGCTCTCATGCGATGCTGCTTAACCAAAGGGCTTCTTGGTGTCTCGGGGGGCAGGTGATGAGCAAGCGGCTCCCGCAGCAGCAGCTGTCCACCCTGGTCTTCATGCTGTTGGAAGGGCTGGTGGACAGCCAGGCCAACTGCTGCAGGGCCTCCTCAGTCATACTCAACACGCTGCTGAAGAACAGAGGAGCCGGCCTCCAGGAGCTAGTGAGAACGCATGCGGGGGCACACTTGCATACATGCATAAAGAAACACTTGCATACATATGCACACATGCATTTTTTTTGTTAAACTCTCTCTCTCTCTCTGTGTGTGTGTGTGTGTGTGTGTGTGTGTGTGTGTGTGTGTGTGTGTGTGTGTGTGTGTGTGTGTGTGTGTGTGTGTGTGTGTGTGTGTGTGTGTGTGTGTGTGTGTGTGTGTGTGTGTGTGTGTGTGTGTGTGTGTGTGTGTGTGTGTGTGTGTGTGTGTGTGTGTGTGTGTGTGTGTGTGTGTGTGTGTGTGTGTGTTAGGTGCCAGAGATGCTGGAGGTGCTCCACCTGCGACTGCAGAGCATCACAGAGGAACAGGTAAGCACAGACATAAATACACTCAAACAAGCATCGAGTGATGTTGTTGAGGAGTTTGTTTTTCAATGCATTTAACGGACCAACGGCCTTCTAGGTGCGAGTGGCCGTGGGACAGACTGTTCTGATCCTGGCTACTCAGCATCTGCAGGCCGTCTTCAACACTCTGGTCAACCAGCCTCTTCCTTACGACAGGTACGTGTATATCACTACTATACTACTACAATACTACCAGTCTGTTCATTTTTTCAGGTGCGGAGCTACTGTAGAAAGAGCTGTTCATACTGCTGCACTATGACTTCTTCCTCTTCGCGGAAACCAAATGGATATTCTGGATGTATTCTCAACATATACAGCCCACACACACACATACACACATGTTTATTCTTTGACTGTCACAGATTGAACTAAAGGTTTGTTGTGTAACATACGTGTCGAGTGGGAAAAGTGGCAAGATCGCTGCATAGAAGCCCACTATTGCGTTAACAGACATTTGTGTGTTTTGGTCATCTGGAATTTACGTCTACCTAGACAGGGCTACACTCAAAAATGCCTTGCGGCGTCCGCGGTTTATATAACGAGATAACCTTTGCGATGTCATAGAACAATCGCTAGACAAAGAATGATGTGTTGTTGTTTATGAGTGAAAGCGGCAATCTCATTGGACGCCCGTCCTCTTTTGATATCGTTATTACGGCCACTGGACGTGCTTCCTGAGGAATCACTGATGGATTTGATGTTTTTCTGGTAACTCTGTGCACCTCTTCCTGTGCGCCCAGCTGGAACAGCGAGATGTGGATAGCCCTGGGGGCTGACCCAATCATAGCCAGCCAAATCATGGAGATGGTGATGGAGAAGCTGGTTGTCATGGCACCCTACATAGACCGGAAGGATCCCATGATGAGAGCAGGGCTGGCCAAGGTGGCCACCAACCAGCCGTTAGCTGTAAGTCACTGCTTTTTTTTCTTGTCTTTTTGATATCTGACCTCAGTCATTTAGTGTTCCTGCCTACGATGGTGGATGTTTCGCTATAAGCATCGGGTATCCTACCCCACTTTCTCTCTGAAGATGCTTGGTAGATGCTTTGGTGTGTCTTCCCATAATCATGCGCCAATTCAACCAGATGTTTTTGCCACCATGAATTGTCTTACAAGAAATGACATTTCATCACATTATATATGCACAAACATTGACATTTACATAATGCCAGGATATTGCAAGCTAAATTTAACGTGACATACTGTGTCAACATGTGTCAAGTGGCTCATTGAGTCGTGCACAACATCTCAGTTGGATACGTTGAACGGTGCAACGTAAAGTGACTCTTTCGGCTATTTCACCAGCATCCATACACAAGAAAACTGATGGGAGAATCCTTTGCGTGAACCACCTGGGGCTTCGGTAGCTAGCCTGCGGAGGACTACCTCCGCAGGGTGATGTCATGCTCTGCGTGTGTTCCCCCAGATGACGTGCGGTCTGAAGGAGCTGCTGCTCAACGGCCAGAGCCAGGAGCCGGCCGTGGCCATGTTCCCGCCGCTCTTCTCCTGCCTCACCGTGCGTCTGGGCGCAAGCGTGGGCGTCCTGCCCCCCCGGGACAACAGCAACAACCACAGCAAGAACTCGGGCAGCAAGTTCCACGTGGCCGGGTGGGTCCGCCGCTCTCTCTCCCGTGGCGCTGGTCTAACCTGGCGGTCACTTTACAATTTGTGCCCCACGTTCACCCATACCTTTGTTCACCGGTGGCGATGTCAAACAGCGTGAGGGTTAGGGTTAGGGTGTCTTCCTCGGGGGGGGGGCGCCTCCTGAGCCACTGCCCCCCACCAAGATAGATGACACTTTATTCCTCCCCGCATAGGTGTCACAGCAGCCACCGTGGACAAACAGTGCAGATGAAGACAGCCGTCTTTTTTTTACCTTTTCCTTTTTTTATTATTTTTGTTATGGGGTGTGTAATACTAAGACTCAGGTGTGAGTCTGCACGCCTGAGAAGTGAAACGGGACAGCAGGACAGCGTAATGACGGCATGTAACTCTGTGTGTGTCCTGTATTCATTGGTGTGCTTGGTAGGAAGGGCGGCGAGGCTGCCGGCTGTGAGTGTGTAATGGGGGGCTCTCTATGTGCAGCACGCAGCATACTGTGCTGGAGGAAACCTGAACAGAGCCGGTCCAAAGTGGTACCGGATTTCCGCGGATTCTTAAAAAAAAAGTCTTAAAAGGCGTTGAATTCGTTCATCCTATTTAGGCCTTAATTGGTATTCAAAATAGCTATAATGGATAGATAAGCTTAGCGGTTGGTACGGTCCACTGGGTACGCTGGTAAACTACTGATCTATCTGTTATAGGGTGGCATTAAAAAAAAAGAATTAAATCTTACCTTAGCGCTCACCTTTTGACATGACTTAGTGTAGGAACCCTTGATATAGATTAGTTGTGAAGTATTGTTTATGTGTGTGTGTGTGTGAAACTTGTGGTTGTGCTGCAGAATGGCGGTGGAGGCACTGCATATCTTGCTAGCACGTGCCCAGATGGACGAGGTGGTAAAGCGGCTGGACGAGGACAACGTCTGGGACGCCATGAAGGAACCTAACACGCATACAACTGGTGTCACACTGCTGGCTAGGTACACACACACACACACACACCACACCACACCACACCACACTACACTACACTACACTACACTACACTACACTACACACCACACACTACACCACACACACAAGTCCAGATCACACTCGCTCGAGCTACGGTGTGCAGCCAAAGGAATACTGCGACTCTGGCAAAGTGTTTTTAAGTAGCACACCTCTTTTAACAACTTTATACATTTTAGACAAAAATAACACGGAAGCGTTCACCAACCCTTGGAGAGACCCAAAAAGAACCGTTTTCAACTGTCAAAAAGTGATTTGGGGGTTGACTCCCAAACTCCTGACATGTGCGTTGTGGTTGGTTTATTTTCCCTCCAGGGCGATGGCGAAGCATGCCGGTCCTCGGCTGCCCTCCATCGTGGAGTGCCTCTGTCCCAGTCTGAACAACATCTACGAGTGCCAGAGGATCACCGTCACCGCCTTCTTCTCTGAGGTGACGCACGCACACACACACACACACACACACACACACACACGTGCACACACACACACACACGTGTGCACACACACACACACACACACACACGTGTGCACACACATGCAATCCAATCCAATATTTTAGAAAATTGATTGGACAATCTTTAAGCCTTTGGGAAATCTAAACTCCAATTTTAATTGGAGTGTTGGAAGATGTTTGTCCAGTGCTTTGCTAGACACTCAAAGACACTTTAAAATGGCAATAAAATACGACAGTAAAAAATAATTGGATATCAAAGATAAAGTAATGTTAAAATAGGTGACTTTTGTATGGCACAATATATTGTACGGCACATCCGTTGGACTCTGTAAGGCCTGGGTTTGGGGATTTGTCCAGCTCCAGGCGCTGTGTATGTATTTCTTATTGTGTGTGTGTGTGCATGTGTGTGCGTGCAGCTCCTCAACCACCATGTGGTGACAGAGCTGATGCTGATGGATGTGCTGATGAACAACATGATGGAGAGGATATCTGACCCCTGCTGCACCGTCCGCATGCTCGCCGTCCGGGGGCTGGGCAACATAGCCACGGGCTCGCCTGAAAAGGTACTCACACACCCAGCAGGCAGCCGTGACATGACAGGCCTCTTGGTGAAGGCCAGGCAGGAGACTGTCGATAGGTGGTTCCCGGAGACCAGAGTGTAGTTTCTCTAAAGGCCTGTAGGTGGTTCACTGTAGAGACTAGCATGTAGTTCCTCTAAAGGCCTGTAGGTAATTCACTGTAGAGACTAGCATGTTGTTCCTCTAAAGGCCTGAAGGTGGTTCACTGTAGAGACTAGCATGTAGTTCCTCTAAAGGCCTGTAGGTAATTCACTGTAGAGACTAGCATGTAGTTCCTCTAACGGCCTGTAGGCGGTTCACTGTAGAGACTAGCATGTAGTTCCTCTAAAGGCCTGTAGGTGGTTCACTGTAGAGACCAGCATGTAGTTCCTCTAACGGCCTCTAGGTGGTTCACTGTAGAGACCAGCATGTAGTTCCTCTAAAGGCCTATAGGCGGTTCACTGTAGAGACCAGCATGTAGTTCCTCTAACGGCCTCTAGGTGGTTCACGGTAGACACTAGCATGTAGTTCCTCTAACGGCCTCTAGGTGGTTCACGGTAGAGACCAGCATGTAGTTCCTCTAAAGGCCTCTAGGCGGTTCACTGTAGAGACCAGCATGTAGTTCCTCTAAAGGCCTGTAGGCGGTTCACTGTAGAGACCAGCATGTAGTTCCTCTAAAAGCCTCTAGGCGGTTCACTGTAGAGACCAGCATGTAGTTCCTCTAAAGGCCTGTAGGTGGTTCACTGTAGAGACTAGCATGTAGTTCCTCTAAAGGCCTGTAGGTGGTTCCCTGTATGCAGTGGACCACCTATAGAGAATGCAGTTGTGGAAAATGATGAATGATGCTATACTCACTTCCCGCTCTGTCGGGTTCCACTTTCCACGCCAGGTAAATAAATATGCTAAGGAGCTGTTGGCAGCCATGAGTTCAGGCATGGAAGAGAAGGACGACCCAGGTAAGCTACAGCTAAGTGTGGCCCTAATCTTATGGACATTATATGACATGCCCTTCTTCCTGGGATGATTAGGAGTGGGAGAGGTAAACCTAACCAGTAAAACAGAGTTTATGAGAGGGCTCTTCCATCTGAGCCAGCAGCCTGTAAGTCAAATCAAGTTAGATATCTGCTAGAAGAGGGGAATAGGAGAATGCTGACATTGACTCGCTCCCTGGGTATCAAAGGTTGCAGATTCTTGTGAATTCTAACAATGTGTCTTGTATTGTCCTGTAATGGCCGTCTCTGTTCGCTGTGTACTGCACCGCTACCTCCACCCTTCCTTCTTCCAGATAAACGGATCACGCTAGAGGCCATGTCGGGTCTCTCTAAGGTCCTCCTCCACCTGGACAAAAAGAATGTCCATTTACTGGTGGTGTACATCTTCATGAGGATCAAACCTTTCTTGGAGAGTGTAAGTTATCAGTTGTAACAAAAAAAAGCATATTTTCTGAGCTTTCTGTCATTTTCACCTATCTGTGAACCTGGTGTAATGATCTGGTGAAAATCACCCTCCTAACGTCTGCACACGCATGACCTCTCCAACCCTCCTCACGTCTCCACCAGGAGAACGATGAGATCCGCTGTGCTTCTATCCTCCTGCTGGGCAACCTTTCCAAGTTTGGCTCGGGAGAGGCAGTGTTCAAGGACCAGATCCACAACGTCCTGGTCAGTCTCCTGCTGCATCTCGTGGACCCTAATCCGCAGGTTGTCAAGGTAACCAAAACGACACACATCCCTGTCTCTGTAAAAAAAAAAAAATCACTTTCTCATCTGACAATCTTATTCTGTGAAAATCTAAAAGCAACACTAAATTGCTGTAGTACATATAGGTCTAGGTGTCTAAGAAGTGTGTGTGGGTGTGTGTGTGTGGGTGTGTGTGTGCGCTCGCTCCTTCAGGCATGCAAGCATGCGATGCGTGTTTGTGCTCCAGTCGTTGGCTCTGAGCAGATCACGGTGATGTTCCAGAAGCACCTCCACGAGGACAAGAGCCTGCACTATGGAGAGTTCATCAATGACCTCACCAAGTACCTGGTGAGACACACACACACACCAATCAGACTTCACTCGTGTCTCTGATTGGCTGAACGTGGTTCCAGCCT
>CM051008.1:28180729-28198229 GCA_027704905.1 Muraenolepis orangiensis
AGAAACACATGGTAATGCTCTGTACACCACTCATAAACATGAAAAGATAGTCACGCAAATGCAAACAAACGAGAATGTTTCCAAACGTTCGGTAGAGCAAATACTAAATAATGTTGTCTAAATTATTCTGATTGGCCAGTGGTGGTATCTTGTACACTTATTTAAACCAGTGAGAATGCAACGTAGCTAGTAGTTTGCGGACCACTATTAGTGTTTGCTTCTCTTTTGATGTCTCACACATGCACACACACAGACATAGACACACAGACATAGACACATAGACACACAGACATAGACACACAGACAGACACACAGACATAGACACACAGACATAGACACACAGACATAGACACACAGACATAGACACACAGACATAGACACACAGACATAGACACACAGACATAGACACATAGACACACAGACATAGACACACAGACATAGACACACAGACATAGACACACAGACTAGACACACAGACATAGACACACAGACATAGACACACAGACAGACACACAGACAACACAAAAAAGTAAACTACCTTGTCAAACCAGATAGCAATAATCAGTTAGTTTGCAGCCCACGTAGAAAGTCAATATGTAAACTGGCTAGTTCAGACTCGACCATAATATATTATTATACTACTGAAGGAAGTTTGGCCGTCCAAACTGTCAACCTGTGTACGATTGCTTGCCAAATCCCACCTTTATTTCCGAGCCCCGCTGATGCTGGTCCTTTGCCAGGGCCGTCTGCTGAAGAGAAATGGAACAATATTAATTTTTCGGTCAATCCCTTTCACACTTGAAACACATGTCCGTCTGTTTATAGAGTGCACCAAACAAATGGGCTTTCCTAGCCAGCGAATGCTATGAACGGTTCGTCTTTTCATATTGTACCATGTTGGATTTCTGAGCCATACTCTAAACGAATGCCAAAAACCTCTCAATAGCATCACCAAAACACTGTGGCGGTCCATAGTTGTACGATTCCCATTGCAAATTCACGCTGAGATTAGTGAGAAAAGTTAGTTTTATTCTGTCGTGCCACCTGCCACAAAACATTCCTCCAACCCACCCTTTAATGTGAGAGATCTAAAGAGTTATAGAGGATATAGCTTGCCAGTTTCTGTCCACAGAATACTTCTTCCGAGTGTTAACAAGAAGAACAAACATGTATCAATGATCCAGTGCCAAACGTCCGGTCTATTCCTTGTGTAATGTTTTCATTTGTTTTTTTTCATATATATGTGCTGCTATAGGTCAGTGTTGCACTGTGTGTAAGGATGTGCAATGTTATGTTTATTTATCCATTAATTAATTGCACTAAAATAGTCCCTGGCACCTGCGTTTCAGTTTTGAAATGCAGTGAACACTGAAACACTTAATGGCTTGTAAGGCGAACACGGTATGCAGGGTTTCTTTGTGTGTTTATAAGGCTGTAGCATGGCTTCATCTGCAGTCTTGTTATTAGTATTATTATTATTGCGTTGCTAAATGCTTTGTTTGACCTTTCGCTGGTGATTGGGGCGCACTATTAACTGGATACTGCTTGTATAGTGTTTTAATCGTCTCATCTTAGCCTTACACACTTTTCTGGTAGGTAAAGCAAATCTGGTCCAGCGGAAAGTAGCGAAGGCCTTTTACATTCAGTAGTGGTCGATGGCAAAGACTATCATTTTCAGATGTTATTTTAATTCAAATTAAGTGATAATTGTTAATAATGATGTGTTTTTTAGTACGTTTCAAACGTGGCATCATTTCTCAATTCACTTTTTTGTTTATTTTGGGGGATTTGTAAAACTGAACTTTATACCATAAATATTACGACAAAACATTGTTTTGGTTTTAACATTCTCATCGGCATACGTGTGTGAATGCAGATGTTTCCAAGTAAGTGGATGTATACATGTATATCTATTATTTTTTATGTACACGGTTGTGTACTGATAGGAAAAATCAATATTGGTCAATTAAAATAAATTAATAAAAATAGTTATACAACACCAACTGTATTGTGTTAACTTTGTTTAATTGTATTCACTTATGAGATTATTTACCCCCAATTATAATGTTATGTTTCTCTTCTTGGAAAAAAAACCCACATTTTCTAGCTGTAATGAGAAAATCCAAACCGTTTTCAAAAGAATAGTGTCTTGAGTTTTGGAGAATCTAATTGTCTCGAGTCAAAACAAATTGTTTTAGGAGTTGTTTTATGGTAAAAGAGCAGAACTTTAACGCTTCCAACAAAGTCAGAAATCGACTTTGTAACACTTTATTGAATGGGATTTTTATTTATTCTTTATTATTTTGTTTATTCTCTGTTTTGTAACAGGGGGAAGGGGGAATAGATTGGTGGTAATCCCATGAGATTATTATGTCGTACGTCCCTCCATGTGAGACTCTAACCTGGGATATTGAACCTGGTGCCTTCTTTGTGAAGACAGTGTCGTTTAAGCGGAGAACTGCTCCCCCCCCCCCCCCCTCAATTGTTGATTAGCTTCTCCTTATTATGCAGGAGCAGAAAAGGATTGATTTCTGATATATTGACCTTTAGCGATTCCTTTAAGGCAGCTCATTACATTGCAGGTGCTCGAGCTGCTATCTGGTGTGTTTGGAGACATCTCGCACATATTACACACTTTCTAGCTGGCAGCCCTTGGGTGCCTCGGTTATGGACGTCATCTTTATTGTCTTTTACGAAGTGTGTGTCTTCAGTTAGTTGAGTAGACTTTTTGTTATTTATCATTTATTTATTTTCCACACAAATGAAAGATGATTCAAGATACCGGTGTAGTTAGGAAATCACGAATGAGGGCAGAAAACACTTGACTATTGTCATATGCGAGGTTGTGATTACATTGCCTTGTATATAATAAAGACAATCGTATTTATTGAGATCATCAGCAGAACCGATCTGTATGTGTTCTATAGGTTATAGGCCAATGGCCTTTCAAGAGGTCATTCTTTACTGGAATGTAATATACATGTCAAGGTAACCCGGATGGCATGATAATCTCATAGCTTTTGATCAATGAGAGAATTCATTTAACATATTTTTATAATGCATGACAATATGTTTTGGTGTTTTTGTCTGAAGAAAAAACATGTGTGAACTAGTAATTGTTTTGGTTTATATGGTTTTCCTAAACCATCAATTATATTTATTGTGAAGGCCTGTTTTTCCTCAACAACACTGCAATCCATCCAAACATGTATTCTGCTTTACGGAATGCCTTGCAAAGAAAACTAAACCAATGATTCTACAGATGCTATATGGAGCTATAAATCAAGACTAATTAACTGCTTTGTTGGTATGAAAAAAATAATGATAAATTAATTCTTAACCAATGTCTGATGGATGGACCTTTTAGCTTCTAGGTAGCAACAAATTCAAAATCGTAACTCCATCAATCTCACAGAGACATAGCCTTGTGTTTTTGTAACTTGTGTAAACTGTTCTTAGCCTTAAGTCATTTTGACCATCTGCTTTTATCCAATCTAGATGCATCTCAATATATATTTTTAAACTGTCTCATTAGTGGTCAAATGTAGACATCTTGTAGGTTAGGAAACAACAGGAATAAGGTTGAGAAACAATTCCCAAAATCGAATCAATCTTGAACATCTTAATTTATATTAAAATAATCATTTCTAGCAAGTTAACGTAGGTTACAGAGTGACTCAGTCCAAAAGGTAGAACACTTTCTCGGGGTTGCAGATGGGTTTACATACTGTAAACTGCCCAATGTGTAAAGTGCAGGAGTTTAACTTCATGTCCGCATTGTCTCCAAACAGGTCTGGTCTAGTTACAGGGAATTTGTTGGGTCATTTTTTTTCTTTCCGTCTTTGTTTTTCTTTATTGAGGGTTCACACATTATAAAGGTTGTGTCTTTTAGGATGAGTATTCATACTCCTCGGCGCTGCGTTTTCCGAAGTCCATCCAGCCCACGTAGTCGCGGTCCTTTATCCGGTGGCTGGCCCCGGGCCCGCTAGCCCTGCTGCTCAGCGAGGAGGACCTGCTCGTCTGACCCGCCGCTGGAAACACGACACACGAGGGAACAGAGGAACACAGAAAAAGTGCGAATGTGAACTATATTAAATTGTAATGCATTTAATCAAATAAAAAAAATGACCACAATGTAGGAAAATATACTGGAATTAGCCCAACAAAAATAATCACAATAGAAACTTACGAGCTTACACAGACTTCATGCACACTTAATTGTTTACATACTTTTTCCTAATATCCATGTATCATGAACCGGAATACGTTATATAGGCTATCTATGCACCTCTATGCACCTCTGCCTAAGTAATCGAGGAGTGGATGAGATGATGAGAGTGGGTGTGAAGGATCTAAGGAGATGTAGATGTTGAGACCGACTATGCGTGTTTTCTTTTTGTCAAGTGTGTGTGTGTGTGTGTGTGTGTGTGTGTGTGTGTGTGTGTGTGTGTGTGTGTGTGTGTGTGTGTGTGTGTGTGTGGTGTGTGTGTGTGTGTGTGTGTGTGTGTGTGTGTGTGTGTGTGTGTGTGTGTGTGTGTGTGTGTGTGTGAGAGAGTCCATTATGCCACACACACATGCTCTAGTGTGTCTAGTGGGTCCGGGGAAAGCGAAATTACAACTCAATGATGTTGAACAACAAGAGAAAGGTCATGTTGGATATGTGTCTCCAATTTATTTCCGTCTTCCAGTTTGATGAAATTACTGAGGGGGCGTCTAATTATTCCAGCCGTCAGAAATGTAATCACTTTGCTATATATTCCACACTTGGTTGTGTCCAGGTTGTAGGCAGTGTGCTGCTATGAGGCGCTTTAAACTATGATACATTGGATCTAGATGCATGGGTCGTGTTGTGAGAAGGTTTGCGAAACTGCGTCATTTATTCGTGTTATTTATTTCCTAGCCTCACAAATCCGACTTTACATTAATATCTCAAGTCTGGCGGTGGACGAACTCATCTTTGTGTGAACGGTGAGTTTTACTTTATTGGCTTTATGACCAATCATGTTGCTGGAGGCGGGGATCTCTATAGGTGCGTAATTGGCTAAGGGTTGGTTCCCACTGATCCGTTACGAACGCCACGATTGGCCATTCGTAGCTGATCGTGGCTCGATCACATAGGATCACATAGGTTCCGATAGGATTGTTTCGATCGAGTCCACGATTGGGTCTCGATCTGACACGATCATCACGATTGGGTTCCCCGAATTGGGACGATCTGGTACGTTCATCCCGAACTGCGCTCCGTTACGATAGGATACGATTGTGGTCGCGATGTCTTTCACGATCATGATCGAGGGTGATCACGATTTGAGCTACGACTGGACCCCGACGGGTATACATACAGCCCGACCATGGACTTCATTGTTTCTTGAACTCTTTCAGAGTGAAGAGGGAGATCGCAGCACATCTCAACAGAGCGTGGTGTTTGTCTTGTCTAAGACCGATCCCGATCACCACCATTTGGAAGCACGATTAGATGCGATCTGTCGCGTTCGTGTTGATCGTAGAAAAATGTTGAACCGTTCAAAAAGTTTCTACGATTAACACGATTGCCACGACTGACCTCACGATCTGATAAGATCTGATAGGATCACCACGATTAAGACCACGATTTCAATCGTGCCGCGAATCGTGATAGTGGGATAGTTCCCACGATCTAACGGAGAACACCAACTCGGCCAGCTGCTGTGAAGGTTTCAAATCAACACCGTGTAGACTGGCCACTGTAGAAATTCATTAAAACATTCATTAAAAAATAAAATTCCCTTCTGAAAGCTTCAGCCATTTGCGCAAATGAGTTTCTGTAAGCACGTAACTGGGATCCGCTCCTCTCTCTGTCCTGCTAGGAGTTCTGCTATAACATAGTAAGGCTCCTGGATTATAGACTAATTACAACCCATCTGGCTGTGTCAAGTTTAAAAATATTCATGAGTTATATTTGAATTAATCTTGGTTAGTGATGGAATCCGTTTAAAGCTGCAGGGATCATGATACGACCATGAATTATATCATAAGCGATTAAGTAAGTTATTATCTCTGTTCGGTGTCTGCTCACCTGTCCTGGATAGCAGCTTGGTCAGCAGCTGGACGAGGCTGCTGCGAGGGTCTGTGGTCTGCTCCTGGTGGCTGTAGTTCACCTGCTGGTCTCCAGGGGGCGCTGAGCGGACCTGCTGAGCGTGCGAGGACAGCCTGGGGGAAAAGCTGTCTGACAGGAGAGCCCATCCTTTGGCTTCTTGCGACTGTGGAGAAATCAAAGTCAGACAGAAGAGTGTAAAGAGAATGGAGGATTTTTTTTCTTTTTTTTTTTAAATACATTTATTGAGTTACAAAATACCCCATGAAACCCCCACTAGGGCTAGAAGCTAACATAAGCTAACACAGATTTGATAATGAATATGATTCTGATTTATTTAAAGTGTTATTATTGTTATTATTTTAAATGTCCCCTGGGCTTGATCTTATTGTTTGGCTATCCTTAATAAATGTTTCTGTGTGTGTGTGTGTGTGTGTGTGTGTGTGTGTGTGTGTGTGTGTGTGTGTGTGTGTGTGTGTGTGTGTGTGTGTGTGTGTGTGTGTGTGTGTGTGTGTGTGTGTGTGTGCGTGCGTGCGTGTGTGTGTGTGTGTGCGTGCGTGTGTGTCTGGGTTCTTACCATCTTCTGCTGTCTGGGTAGGCTCAGCGAACCACTGGTTAATGTGGCCAAGAGAACACACACACAGATGCCTGCATTCATGACTAGGAGGGAAAGAGACAGAGAGAGACAGAGACAGAGAGACAGACATCAAGAATAAAGGGTCTGCTGCCATGTGTTTAATCCTCCTTAGTCCAGTAGATGTACTACAGACAGACACACACACACACACACACACACACACACACACACACACACACACACACACACACACACACACACGCTCACTTATCTTGTCTTCATTATAACAATGTTCTCCTTGAAGGAAAGCAGGTAATTTTGTTCTAACAACTATAAATCTCTTGCTGCCCAAATGCTGCTTGTGTGTGTGTGTGTGTGTGTGTGTGTGTGTGTGTGTGTGTGTGTGTGTGTGTGTGTGTGTGTGTGTGTGTGTGTGTGTGTGTGTGTGTGTGTGTGTGTGTGTGTGTGTGTGTGTGTGTGTACTAGTCTACGATAGCACTGTGCTGTGATTATTGTATAATGGCCAGTCTACGATAGCACTGTGCTGTGATTATTGTATAATGGCCATGCTCTGATCCTCAGTAAACATTGTAACAGCAAGTATCCGCTCTCTCACACACACACACACACACACACACACACACACACACACACACACACACACACACACACACACACACACACACACACACATACACACACACACACACACACACATGCACAAGCACACATATACACTCACAAGCACACACATATGCACGCACAAGCACACACACACACACACACACACACACACACACACACACACACACACACACACACACACACACACACACACACACACACACACACTTAATATTAGCATTAAAACGTCCCTTGCTCATGCCCTGGATCTATACCTTTCTGTATCTTAAAATGTTTTCTCAAAAATGTATTATGAATGCGCACATGAATAAATTACACAATATTACCCAAAAGCACAAAAAACACCCTAAATTAAGCAATTAAGTCTTAATTATGAAATCTGTATGTTTACAGAAATCATAAACATACAGATTGCTTAATTCAGTAAAGTTGTTACTTGTGTTTCCTTTCTATCGCTTCGATTCATCTCTGCATTTGGGGATGACCTCTTGGCCATACACACAGGCATCATTTGTTAGGATGATTATTGACTATTCATAATAATAAACATTTTTATTTTTTGGAAAATAACTTTGGAAAATCTGGATTTGGGTTTGAATTTGGATGTTAACTTAGTTTTGCATTTCCATTGCATCACCAGTCTCTCTTATCTTCAGAATTAGCAGTTCTAATCAAAATCCTAATTGATCAAAAGCCAGAGACATGCTTTCTACACAGTAAAAGTGTCATTGTGAGTATGAGTTAGGGCTGTGGTCCAGCAGCCATAGTATTCCAGTCTCTAAATACCTATTTGTCTGTCTCTGTCTCTCTGTCTATTTATATCTGTCTCTATTGAGATTGCCACCCAGACACAGCTGTTCCTGCAAAAAACCTCAACGGTTTTGTTAAAACGATATTGTGCAACATATGAATCATTCGTTTCTGCAATACAATTCCTCCCTTATTTAACCAAAAGGGACTCTATAATGAACACCACTCTGTGCTTTTGAAGCAGGAGTAGATATACGCATATTTGGATATGATTCAACGTTACTGTTAATTAAAAAATTGGATGCCTATTAAACAGCTTATTAATTACATTTTATTACTCAAATGTTATGAGTTGGCACAATGGCGATGTAATGAGTTATTGACGGTGTGCTAATACGATTCCAGCTGAACAGTTGTCTATGTTTCTCATTCATTATTCAGCAGGCTGGTAATGGTTATATTGAGACAATTCAAAACCCTCTCCACTCCTCTTCTCTCTGCCCCCACTCTCTCACTCCTGCTCAGTCCTCTCTCTCTCTCTCTCTCTCTCTCTCTCTCTCTCTCTCTCTCTCTCTCGCTCGCTCTCTCTCTCTCTCTCTCTCTCTCTCTCTCTCTCTCTCTCTCTCTCTCTCTCTCTCTCTCTCTCTCTCTCTCTCTCTCTCTCTCTCTCTCTCTCTCTCTCTCTCTCAGGTCTCTCTCTTCTCTCTCTCTCTCTCTCTCTCTCTCTCTCTCTCTCTCTCTCTCTCTCTCTCTCTCTCTCTCTCTCTCTCTCTCTCGCTCTCTCTGATCGTCACTCCATCCTATCTTTTTAATTACCCAATACTCTGCCTGGTATCCCTCCTGACACATATATTGCTATATGTACATTAATATTAATATAAATGTACCTTATTATTACGTTATGTATTAATAATACTTTTATTTCTGATTCATATATGGCAGGGAATCCCAAATCAATAGTTCCAGATGACGTATTAGTATTTGTTTGATGACTCATTATTCACCTATTGTAGGCAAGTATTGGATACAATAAATACATTTAAAAATAATAATAATTATTATTTAAAAGTACAGCTAGACAGGGGACTTTTTGGATTTAATTTATTTTCTAAACTCAACGAATTGGTAAATCCCTTGTTGATTACGGAAAAATAAGTCAAAATAGAAGTCAGATTTCCCTTCATTTTTTTTTTATCAAAGTATAATAATAAGTATAATAATATATATATATCAAATAAATGAAAACATGACAGTACGCATAATGATTGACAATACCACGACGACTAATAATAATAGAGCCATAGCCGCTCACTCTTACCTCTTAGTTGTGTTGGAGCTGACTGAGAGTAGCAGGGAGAAGGTCCTCAGATCTGGTCCAGTGTGTGGCTACCAGGGGCTGAGTGGAAGCTCCTCTTTATAGGGCATGAAACCCACGAACGAGGGGTGTGTCTTGATGCTCCACTCCACTCACGCCACCAGAGCTGACGCAAATTGTGAACGCATAGTGTGTGCAAACACAGGCGTACACACACACACATGCACGCATGCACACACACACCAACCAGGAGAAAAGCATACACTGACAGACAGATATGACACACACACATAGGTTGTTCCTCTAGAGGTCTCCCCCTCCTTATCTGCGTAGTAGATGGACATATATGACAGAAGCACCTCAAGGAAAAACTGGCGAAGCAGACAAGAGCACATCTTCACTTCTCATCAAAAGCAAATCAAAACCAAAAAAAGCTAAACGATTTTCTTTTTTCTTAAAGAGGCCCCTTTTTTTTGAAGAACATACGAAACCTGAGCTCTGGGTAAACACATGGTCCCCGTGGGAGTCATGAAACCCTAACTTGATGATTGATGGGTCTTGCTTCGCCCTTTTGTCGCCATGTCCCCGGTTGTCGTCTCATTACATTCACTAGCGTGCAATAAGAAAACGTGTCTCTAATAATTCAAACAGTGGTCCTGGTGCCCAGCAGGCCTTCATCCTTCAATCGCGCTCACTTTGGCAGCGCACACAAAAACGTCATCCATTCTCCAGCCACTCTTTACACCGAAGCTCCCATTAGCTTGTTTACCGCCACCTCTGGCGCACATTGATGTGAATTTGGTATCTCGCCTTATTATGCATTCTGCTGCAGAACCGGTGCTGCCAACGTTATCAATCTATTGATGTACTGTATAGTTGGGATGGATGTACATGCATGTGTGGAGGAAAAGGTAGAGACACGTTAAGCTATTGATGCCCTGCTTCTTCTGTCATCTCGTCGCAACGGATGGGCGGTTGTCAATGGTGACTCGTCTGAGGTTCTTAGCGGACTTGGATGGCTCCGTCCTGATTGCGGGGACGGTCTTTCATCTTAACGGAGATGGCGGTCTGTGTGTATGTGTGTGTGCGCGTGTGTGTGTGTTGCTCCCGGGAAGAGGGAAGGTAGAGCTGCTGGGTGTCGTTTGGTGTATAATTAGTATGATAAGCCGTAAACCTCCCTGATCGATCCCAGTGAAGGAGAGTAAAGCAGTGGGCTGAACACTGATCCCCGAGGCGTGCCGGGGTTTTCGAGCCAACGGAACGCCTCACCTCTCTCCGACACCCTGTAGGTTGAGCCCTTTCGAGGGGGAGGACTCAAACCCCTCTCTGCGCACGCCATGACGCCGGGAACAGAGGGATCCAGCACTAGGATCGAGAGCTTAACCCTGTCAGAGGCCCTGAAGAGTCAAAGGGGCAGTCAAGGGGAATCTACGCGTTTCAGGCAGCTTTGGTCCACTCTATCCACAGCAGGTTTTTTTTGGAAAACCCGATTAGGTTTGGATCCAACAATAACATATTTTGTTATTCACCGCTTGGTAATAAACGCCACGTACTCAAAGGACTCAAGAACAATTTGTTTGATTGTCCCTGCGCATCAACCGTCCTTAGCTGTCGCGCTCACAACCCGACAAACAAACATGGCGACGTCAACAAACAGCTGCCGTCTGCGCCACGTCCCGCTCCGTTCCGCCTCCTGCCGGTTCCGACCCCCGGTCCCGACTCACTGAGTCACACCGCACTTGAATTAATTGCGCCTTTCCGGTTGTGGTGCCCGGGCCCCTCTTCACTCGATTGACCCTCTGCGTGCGTCTCTAATCAACTGGCTCGTGCTGCTGGAGGTGAGTGTGCAGCCGGGGGGGGGGGGGGGGGGGGGGAGATGTTCAATGAGGATCCTCCCTGGAGGCTGAGTGGAGGGGGAGGGAGGGGGGGGGGGGGGGGGAGATGTTCAATGAGGATCCTCCCTGGAGGCTGAGTGGAGGGGGAGGGAGGGGGGGGAGGTTGGTGGGGGTGGAGTTCCGTCTGGAGAGCACACAGCAGAACAAGCCTGTACATCGGCGGCTATCGTGTCTTGTTCTTGTCCTTGTTCTTGTTGTTGTTGTTGTTGTTGTTGTTGTTGTTCTGAGTTGGAAGATTGTAAATCTGTTAGTATTTAGTTGTGAGTAGCGTCTGGTGACTATACAGAATACAACAAGCCTACAACCTGCACACTATTTTAAACCACCGTGTTGTCCAATACTTGATCCCGATGGGTTAAGAATTAAATAAGGGTGTGCGTTACTTTTAAAAAACCTCTTTTATCAGTCCCAAATGTATTTGTTACACATCTAACTTTTATAGCGGTTTGTATCAATTATTGACCAGATGTTTCCTTGACAACGCACAACCAATACGCTCAATGCACCGGAGGAGGAGGAGGAGATTTTTCCGCTGGTTAAGTCGATAAAATCATCGTTGGTAATAAACTTCACCACCATCACCAGCCCTGTTTTATTTTTATTTTTTTACAATAATCGTAATTTATTCCTAACATAAGTAACAACATACATTGTGGCAACTTGTGGAGTAAGGGTGGGTTGAATGCACCTTTTACATAGTTGTATGCATTTATAAAGATTCATTTTAACAACCGTAAGGAAGAAGGAGGTGAGGATTCAAAACAAAAAACAGCAATCTCTTCCTAACCCTCCTAACTTTACGTCAATCTCCTTCCATTGACGTGGTCGTTCTCTGTGCGTGCTGCTCTCCCTCAAACTGCCCTCATGGGCCAGAGGAGCTCTACTGTTCAAACTGTTTGTGAGTGATTACTGATTGGTGTGGCCTGTCTCACCTCCAGGTCTGCCATTAGCTGCAGCTTGTTGTACTTGATTGCCCTTGGGAGAAGGTTTCTAGCTGCGGAGCTCCAGCCCACCTCCTCCGTCAGACCCTTTCCGGTCCCGCGCTCGGAGTAGGAAGTGGCGTCTGAAATTGTGGTGGGGGGGGATTTAACGATCAGGATACGATAGCATGCCTCATAGTTCAATGCGGCTATAACTTCCTGTTGAGAAGTGACTTTGTATTATGTATATATATATATATATATATATATATATATATATATATATATATATATATATATATATTATGCAAGAAGACAGCTTGCTCTATTGATTGGTATATGAATTCCAGTCTTTTTTTAATTACCTTATATCAGACCTATGAATTTGACTCATAGGCTGATGACTGGGGTTTATATAAAATAAAAATATGTATTGATATTGGGTACATAACATATAATATACATAATTTAGCATTTGAAAAAACATTTTCTCCATAGAGTTTAAGTGTTATCATATTTTACACAGACAGCCTTCTACTATGGAATTGCTATGGGGACTTTTGAAGAATTTAGTCCATTTCAGACCGGAAGTAGAGTTCATTATTTATGCTGGCTTGACACTTATAATACACATACGTTGTAACGATAACTGCACAATATAACAGAGTGGCATGAAAACGTTATTCATTGATAAGAAAGTGCCATAAACACACGTTGTTCCACACGTGATAATACATGTGATTTTCCACCGTGGATCCTCCATGGAGGTAGTTCCTAGCACCGGGAGGTCGGCCCGAGCTTGGGGCTCTGCAGTGGGACAATACTCGTCCTTCGAGGCCCCCCCTCTCTCTCTCTCTCTCTCAAAGAGCTGCTGTCCAAGGGCCTGGAGTGGGTTTCACCAGCCAAACTTTGTCGAGGGACAACGTAAGTGTTAAGTGACTATTAACACCCACACCTTAAGCAGGTGTAAATGTCGTTGGTGGTAACACATTTTTTTTATTGAAAATAAAAATGTATCATCATATGTAGAGACATTAATTCAAAACACATACAGTATATGATGACGTCAATATTTGTGCGAGATTAATCTAGATTAATCATCACCAACTATGCTGATTTCATCAAAGCTTGTTTTTCAATTTGTTACAACTAAGTTGTCGTCCAATTGCAAGCGACAACAAACTGCTTAAACTCAACTTCACATGAGCTTAGACATAACCCAACGTCGCCATATCTGGGTCAGCACCGATAATGACAACGGTAGAGACAGAAGCTGTTGAACAAAAATATAAATATATTTATTGCTTTTGTATGTAAAAATATAGTCGCTTTTTGATCTGATGTAAAGCAGTGCAACCCAGTCCTGTTCTCGAAACCTCTGCTGGAGTACTCTCGACGTACCGCAGTGTGCAAACCAAGCTAACTCTTTACTTCAACGTGAATGACATACGTTTAATTGAATAGAAGTAAACGGTTCTACAAACACAGTCATCACTCCTGTCATCCTTCTCTACTCGTATAGCAGGGCTAGAGGAGCAACAAACACAAGACGTCAAGTTCAAAGAGGCTCTTCGTTCACCGTGACAGTGTTTCCGTGGAGGGCTGCGTCATGGTGTGCATGTTGATCAGGGTGAAGGGGCTGGAGGCGTACAGATGACGTCCCATAAGTCACTGCGTTGGCATGTTGTGGACACGCACATGGATCCTCCTGAGAACGACTCACTTTTAAGTGACGCTAGAAAGAAATCAATCGGAAATAAAGTAGAAGCTTGTGTGTGAAACTTAAACAAACTAGAGCCACACCGGAAAAGTCCCCCTGAGCCGGATTCGGATACGGTTCTGCGCCAACCCTAACCCTCATTGGATCAACTGTTCCTTGGCCTATATGTAATCTATCCACCAAGTTTTGTCTAATTTCGTACATTACTTTTTGAGTTTGATGTTGCTAACTGTAGCAGTACAACATGGCTACCTGCGGGCTCCTTTCAAAGACAACGACACAGGTTGAGTTTGAATAATTGCGAACAAAGCAGATGATGCATGCTAGAGCTCTCTTCTCGAGTGTGTGTGGTGGTGGCTGTTTTAACCTGTGAGCCCTGATAAACAATGACCCAGTGTGTGCAGCCTCACCAGCCAATCAGTCTAATTCAGGCCAGATGAGACTGCTTAAACCAGCCACCAACCCCACACACACACTCCACACTAACGGACAAACAGAGAGACAAACAGGACTGAAAACAGAATCTCCTCCCATCTTTGATGATGGAGGATTAGGACCTAGGGCTGAATCCAGCTAAAAGTAATCAATGGACGTAAAGTCATTTAGAAACACTTGGAATATGTGTTTTATTTACAGATGTTTCATCTTAAAACCGCACCGCGAACACCGAAAATGTTGAGTCTTGAATAATGAAAGCTTACTTGCTAATTGACTTAATTGAATTAATTGTTGGTGAGCCGCGAATTATTAGCATCGTCATTAGCATCCACTCGAGGAATATTTCAAGGTAAAATGGAACGGCACAACTCCAAATTTTGAACGGCACAACTCCTCAGCATGTTTTATTAGCATGCGCCATATGGAAATGGTTGCTAGTTATGCATTGGTTGATGGGGTGTCTCCTGGGCAGAGTGGGAAGCCTGCCTGCAGCTACTAGCATCATAATCACACTTTGTAAAAGCAAAGTTCACTGTTCACTGTGATGATCATGTCTCGTAAAGTATAACAGTGCTCAACATGCGTAGAGCAATATACAAATAGCGCAATGGACCGTCTACAACAACAGTGATTTATGCAATATTCCATGGCTTAGCCATAACTTGGACATACATTGAACATTGCCATGATGACATATCTAAAAATAATAGCATATGATGTGTTTCTATTTAATTGTGATCACTAGAAAGCATTAGCGTGGTAAGTGATGAGATGTGGATTCAAACGCACGTCTGGGAGTCACCTCAGGGGAAATAACGCCGCGCTGCCTTCGACAGCTCTGGTACGCGATGCCTTCATCAAAGCTAATACTTCTCTACAGGTCATAAAAAGAACAGGCGGGGAGTGGTCATCATTCATAATAACAATCACCCAGGATAAACCTGCTTCTCTTGTCGGGACGGATCTCCCTGCACATACGTTGGGCGATAACGATGGCCAATTATGCATGTGTGCAAAGGCTCCCCACAATGTCCATAGGTGAAAATATAATTATTATTAAGATATATATATATATATATATATATATACTGTATATATATATACTGTATATATATATATATATATATATATATATATATATATATACTGTATATATATATACTGTATATATATATATATATTAAGATACTATTTAAGTAACGCCGCAGAACAAATCTTGGTTTTGGAGTCGATTTGAACAAAACTGTTTAACAAAATAAATCTGAAAATGTATTTGTATTTACTTTTAATCCCCTAGAATTTCCTCATTCGTCCATCGGAGACGCAGAATACAAATCCGGACGCAACCATCCACCTGTTAGCCCGAGGTCAGCGATAGAGTGGGAAATATGGTTTATGTGGTAAATAATATAAATGATACATTTATTTACATTACATACATTTGTGTTTGGTGCTGTTACGCTTGCTTCATTTTTGATTAACAATTAAGGGCGTAATTTAATCATTTCAAAGGCATTTGTTTAGTTGCTATAGCTGCTGAACTCTGTCCTTAATACACAGAGGCATACGTTCCTTGTGCTGGAGACAACCATAATGGCAACATAAGCCAATCAGATACAATGCTCACTTGTATTGTCGTAAAAATATGTTCTACTTTAATGGAACACAAATATAATTGAATCAGTTTGAGGCAGTTAAAGCTTTTGGAAAGTAAACATAACCATCTTGTATTCGACACTCAAACACATTTTAATTGACTTTCATTTGCAAGCCTCCAGTTGGCTGTACAGTATAACGATAACAAACAATACCATTATACATCTATCCTTCAGGATAGTCCTCTATCCCGAAGGCCTGGAAGGAATTCCACATTCCAAACTATGTTCCCACCCCCTTGTACCGTAGCCAAAGAAAAGCAGGCAGCTTTGAGCCTTGCCATGTGCCCAATTACTTTAGAAAATCATATTGTATAACATCAACCTCATGGTTAACGTCAAAAATCAAACCATACCCCAAAACCATATTAAAGATATCCTCTTTCCGGCAAATGTGCATGTAATATGTAGCCAATGTTCTCCAAACATTTAGTTCCATCCATTTCTGCTTTTAAAGGTAATGGAAGCTACGTCTACCATCTTAGTTTTAGTTCTTTTTGTTGTCGTCCCTGATGTTATACAAAGACACTGTAATCTATTGTTAAATACAAATTAAAAGAGAAAACGAAGTTTATCTAAGAACGCAAAAAAATGCCTAGCGAAAGATACCATATCATTGGCGACTGAGCTACGTCCCCTAGCTAGCTTTGGCGTGTTTGTTGTTCTACGTTGTTTGGAACAACAATGGGAGGAGGTAGGGACAGTAGGTGCTCCTCAGGCAGACATGGTAGAGTAGACTAGAGGATAAAGAGCCTTAGACAAACTGCATCAAGGAGAGAGAAGCGGCAGTATAGCTCCTCCTAGCAAAAACTGTGGAGGTGTCCATGAGCTCCAGCCAGCTCCTGACGTGCTGGCTGTCTCCTTGCATGGCTGACACGTTTAATGTGTGGCATGACTTGTAAAGCGCTATATAAAAGCAGTCCATTACCATTACCATTAGAAGAAGCACACACACACATACACAAACACTCTCTCCGTGCTGTAGGGTTTGGTTTGACAGGTAGATTACCAGCCTGGGGCAGTCTGGCAGGGGAAAGTGTGAGGAAGGGAAAAGTTAGTAATATAATATCATACCATATCATATATAAGTGGAATATACTATAATAAAGGTGTAAGTCTTTAGGGAATATTTTATTATGACCAGTAATATGGCAACTATGAACAACAAAATAATAGCGAGAGGTTTTTGGATTGAGTAAAGGTTGAGGCCAGGGCTCTGGCCAGATGAAAGAGCTTCATGTGTCTGGAGGGAGAACCTTGTTTTGTGTGTTTGTCTGCAAGAAGTGGCCACGTAACATGCATAGTGGCTCAAAAAATCACAATGGTTGTATTTGTGACACTGTGTGTGTGTGTGTGTGTGTGTGTTTACATGTGTGTGTGCATTTGTGTGTGTGTGTGTGTGTGTGTGGTGTGTGGTATGTGCATGTTTACGTTGTGTGTGTGTTTATATGCTCTATATGTGTGTGAGTGTGTGTGTGTGTGTGTGCGCGTGTGTGTATATGTTTTTAGGTG
>CM051008.1:28203229-28283229 GCA_027704905.1 Muraenolepis orangiensis
CCTCCGGCCTATACCGCTTTTCCTGAGGCGCTGCAGGGCATAGAGGGGCCGGTGGGCCTTCTTCAGCATGACCTCTGTGTTGCGGGTCCAGGCTGATGGTGGAGTGGGGGCCCCGGTGGCTCCTGAAGTCCACGATGAGCTCCTTAGTCTTGCTGACATTCAGTGCGAGGCTGTTGTCCTTGCACCAGAGACGGCGTAATTAGAACCTAGCCGCTCCTTTGAGTCAAGTGTCCTCCTGCAGGAACAAAGTGAGGCACTCTGCTGCTGCTGCTCATTTGGAAAGACACACATCGCTGTTCATTAAGAGCCAGTGTATCCCGTGGACTGAAGACCCAGGATTGTAGACAAGTATGCACACACACACACACACTCAAAGGGGATGTGTGAGTGTCAATGTTGTAAATCTAGCAGTGTTTGACCTTTTGTTTGCGCGAGATTTCTATTCGATCGGCCCTTTGGGGATGTTTCGCTTGATTTTAAATATGCTGGGTCTCTGATTTTCGCTGTCACTCCAAACTTCTAAAGCCAATTAGTTTGTCCCAGCTTAGCCTTAAGACAGATATGTGGTGGAAACAGAATACAGAAAGACAGATGAAGCACATAATACTCCTGCTAGGCTTGGGTGGAGATTAAGATGGGTTGAAGATGGCGGAGGTAGCAGCGGATCCTGTTGCGTTATAATGAGGAACAGGTCCACCTCCATCCTGAAGGTTTTCATCAACAACAACTGTTAAGAAAAAATGTTTTTTGGTTAAACCTACCTTTTGATAAACAGAAACACAATGTATGTAAATATACAATTACACATTGGCGGGAACATCCCCCAGGATACCACCATTACTAAAAGTGCATAAAGAAAAGTGTGTGAACCCAGTTTGAACAAAGCATGGTGAGGCTGCTTTGAGTTTTCATCACACCACAGATCTGGAACAAACTTCCGGAACTCCGAAATGTGAGGCTTGCCTCAACACCTAACCATCCTTACCATCTTATACCAATGATTTGAAATGTCTCCTTTATTTATTTATTTATTAATTATTTCTTTATGATGGCCTTGTGGT
This sequence comes from Muraenolepis orangiensis, assembly GCA_027704905.1. Classification (NCBI taxonomy): domain Eukaryota; kingdom Metazoa; phylum Chordata; class Actinopteri; order Gadiformes; family Muraenolepididae; genus Muraenolepis; species Muraenolepis orangiensis. The sequence goes on from CM051008.1 coordinate 28,204,291, forward strand.
TGAATGGTGCTTTATAAATAAAGCATGTGCGCAGTATACCCATGACAGGAGACTTACGTACGCATCTCAATCTGAGCGGGAGAACTGAAAACCTTTGAGGAGGCGTGTTCAAGCGTCTCGAGAGGTTTGTTGTTCAACGATATATATAAATGTTAGTGATGGTCTTGAGATGATCTCCGCTTCTCCTCTCATCGTGATGACGCATGAAACACCCAAGATCGGCTCCGGGGATGATTTTCGGCACGTGACTCATATTTTATTTAGCCTAGCTGTGACGAACCGAATCTACGAACAGAGACTAGCTGCTAGCTAACTGCCAATATCGCCATAGTAAATAAACGGCATTGAGATTGAGCGTTTAGTATGTGTTCTCACCGTTCAGACCATAATGTATTTCTCCTCTTTAAAGGGATGGGGCTAGTTGTAACTGTGCTAAGTGAAAACCGGTCAGTCGCCAAGTTAGGGTTCTCTGATTTGGGAATAATTCATTATTTAGGTGATTCAGAGCATTTTCTCCACCAAGACATAAACAGGGTTATTGGAGCCAGGCTCTTCTTCAATACCAGCACCTCATTCTCACGCAGAAAATGTTAAGATTCTTTGAATTTTCCAAACTTAAAAGGTGTAAGATTTGATTGCTGTGCGCGCAAAGGTTTTGGACAGGTAAGATGGTTTCTCTGAACCAATCAGGGGAGGGATGCCCAGATTGGTCTGAAATGACTTGGCAGCGGACTTAAAGGTAAATAGTTTCATACAAACTCTCTCTCTCTCCACCCACTTTCCTGTCAATCTCCACTTTACTGTGCATAAAGGCAAAAATGCTCCAAAAATTGTTATAAAAAAAAAAAAAACAAATGGACATAACATCGCTACAGAAGCCAACTTGTTCTGCCTATGATCATCACCCACGCGTACAGTGAGGCTTGCAGTAAACCTGCCTTGCTACAGGGTAACGTTACCCCTAAATGCTGGTCTAGGATCAGGTTTTCCTCCCCAAATCCTAACCTTAACCATTAGTAAAGAAAAAAACGGACCTAATTGTTCAAGCGTGGGAAATCTGATTGGTTCTAAGGGCATTTTATGGGGGTACCGTTTTCATTGTTTGTTAATATTCCTAAGTATTTATATGTGTTAAGTAATATTTATATGTGTTAAGTATACACAAGATTTGCAAAAATTGTATATGATTCATAAATAGAATGTGATCAAAATAAAACACTTAAGATTCCCAATATCCCCATGTCACCTGCCTCCTAACGGGCTGCAGCTGCTGGAGCCCGTTAGGAGGCAGGTGGGCCTCGACGAGAGGCCCACCTGCCTCCCACCATGCGTCCTCTGACTGTCCACAACAGGGCTTCTGAAAGACACCCGCCCGGCTCAAGACCAGACCAATAACCAACACTGGACCGGCCAAAGAGGAAGGTGCACCGAATGGTTTGATTTAAAGAACTAAAATGAACCCACGGAAAACCAACCAGGTGTGTACAGTCCATCTGTGAATTAAGTGAGAATGCCTCGTGGAGTTTGTATGCAAAATAAACCAAAAATAGCCCAAGAATTCCTTCGTATTTTTGTAAATTTGTAATTTTGGTGATTCTTATACTTCTGCCACCTTGACACATCTTTAGAGCTGGTGATAACATTTCACTGTACACTGTCCATTGTACCTTTTAAACAAGTAACGAATCAACCAAATGGGAATCTACAACCCATGGTCCACGGTCAGGGTACAAAGAGGAGAGGGGAACATGGAGTTCCTCAGACGAGCAGCATGGAGAGAGAGAGAGAGAGAGCGAGAGAGAGAGCGAGAGAGAGTGCAAAAGCCTCTAGGCTCCCTAAGTGGCTGCCAATCACACATCAGCCACTGCCTCCTACCTCTCAGTGTCATATATAGAGATATAACTCATAGATTAGAAACTAGACAACAAGCAGCAAACAACGGGGGGCTGCTAACAGATGGAATGCTTCTCATTGACGTCTGTATGGACCCTTGATTGAATATCACTATATAGAAGCCACAAGAAGTCTATAACAGTGGCAGTTATAATGTCACCACTGGTTTTATGGCTATTCTATATATATATCTATATATATATATATATATATATATATATATATATATATATATATATATATTACATTTAATATTTATTCTTGTACCCAGGTGGAACAAGATTACTGTTCTGTGTTTGCATGATCTTAATTAATTCCCGTGGGAGACCACTTTAAACAGCTCATTTGCAATGCTTGCCCCAGCATTTGTATGAAACCTTAATTGTGCTGCGGCGCTAAGTGTTTGTGCGTCATAGAACAGAATGATATTTCCACAATGCATAGCATCCAGGTGAAAATGTAAATCCTTCTTCTCTTACATACCTTGTTATTCCCAGCTACAGTGATTCCTATGTTTTTACTTTGTTGTGTATTGTGTAGATCAATTCATTGATCGTCCTCTCAGTCGGGTTACAAAAAAAAAATACATTTTTTTCCGAATGTCTGCAGTGGAGGAAAGAACGTCGTTCATGAAGTCGCCCACATACTTCAGTTTCAATCCTCCGTTTGTTGAGCGTTTCTCAACAAAACAAACAAAACACAGCACTTGACATCACAGAGAACAAGGTGGGAAAAAAACACATCATTCATGTTATGTAAAATCGGAGTGAGTGAGTGAGTCCCCCCCCCCCCCCACAGCGGGCCGCGGTCGCCGCGGTTTGAACGATAACCCGGACTCTCGGCGTAGCTGTTTGGGGAATTAAGAGTCTGAGCGTCTGTCAAGTTATTGATTTTCACACGGCGCCGACATCTTTCTTAGCACTTGCAGTGGAATACGATTTTAGACGCGGCGGACGTCTATCGGTCCTTAAAAGCCAGAAAATGATTGAACGAAACAATACCGCTATGGAGGTGGTAGTCGCCAGATACGTAGATCGCTGTCTAGAAGATCGGGCAGTTTACAGGGCCATGCATATTTCCACAGGGATATATATACACAATCTCATAACATGTAATATGGATGAGATTCATATAATCTTGACATGAGTAGTATGAACTTTGGTGTGCACTAAGTCACGGTCTTAGTCAGGGTGCTTAGATAATGCAGCTGTATATAGCAGTGTAAGACGTAAGCGTGTGATGGGGAAGCTTACAGGGCCATGCATATTTCCACAGGAATATATATACAACGCATTATAGGCCACCTTTGCGTGTGATGTAACTTGTAAAAATGTTATGGCAAAATGTGTAAAGAAATGGCACAACACAAACATGAGTATTGACATCATTGACAGCAGGTTGAATTATAGGTAGGACTCAAAGGCACGTCCAACTAACCATAGGCCTGTTTTATGGAAATGACTATCGGTTCTATACAGAGCTAGTCAACTGTGATTTTAACATGTTAACGGACACGCGCGCGCACACGCACGCACACATACACATATGTTTTTATATTCTACGCGGCGCTTTCTTATCCGTTTCTTATCTTGATGACGCAAGAGCAAACATTTGCGTGACATTTACAAACAGAGCCGAGCGCCGCCTCGTCTCTGCTCGGAGCGGATGGGTGGGGGCCGGACGGGGGGACGGGGGGCCGGACGGGGGGGGGACGGGGTGACGGGGTGGACGGGGCGTGCTCAATCAGCCCCTTAATTGGCCATCAAATAATAATCCATTTTTGCCGCCATGCTCAGCAAACACCGACAGGAGCGTCAGGCCAGCAGGACACTCCGTCCGTCCCCCCCTCCCACACACACACACACACACACACACACACACACACACACACACACACACACACACACACACACACAGCACACACACACACACACACACCGCGCGCACACACTCCAAGGTGCACGTAAAGCTCGTCTTCCCTCTCACGTTGAGTACCGTGAGCTGGTCAACAGTCGCTGGGATACGCGTCAAATGAACGAGCTCAGTTCTGCATTGGCTAATCGTTTACGTTAAGAGAACCCGCTGGTATGGCCTGTTGCATAATAGGGAAGTAGCTAATGAGATGCGCTTGTTTTAAGCGTTTTATCTGATTGAACGTATTATTACGCACATTTGCGTGTGCTCCATTAGTCACTGTATTGTTGTTTATTGTATGTAATACTGTTATAGTGTTGTATATAGTATAGCATATAATATAGGTAGTATATAGCGGCGTATATAGCGGCGTCTATATACAGTGTGGCCACTCAAAGCGCTTTATAAGTCAAGCCTCACACTCACACATTCATCCACCGACGGCGGAGTCAGCCGTGCAAGGAGACAGCCAACACGTCGGGAGCAGATAGGGTTAGGGTGTCTTGCTCAGGGACACCTCGACACTTGGCTAGGAGGGGCTGGGGATCAAACCAGCAACCTTGTTGCTGTTTTGAAAGTGGGTGGAGAGCGGACATGGGGAGTAAGCATTCCATTGTACTTAATGTTAATTGAAAATGTTATGGAAAATAATGTTAACAAATTACACAACACAAACATGGAACATTGACATAATCACAGCAAATGGAATTATATATAGGACTCAAAGGTACGTCTAACTGCCTACTGCCTGTACATCTCACACAATTATTAATCCCAAATGAGAAATGAATGGCTATGCAATACAAACTATACCACATAGAATAGTCAGAGGCCTACAAAAGTGTAAGTGTGAGTAATCAATGAATCAATAGGCGTTGTTCAACTAGATGAATCCATGACAATTACAAACAAACAACATGACAATAGTGTAACTCTAGTGCGAGAACTGTGGCGGCTGTTTTTTGTGTCTTTCTTGTCTCTATGTACTGTCTGTTGTCTCCGAAGTGCTTCAATAATGACATCCATTCATAATCTGAACAGCTGACCTGTGACACGCACACACCCACACAACAAACACACACACACACACACACACACACACACACACACACACACACACACAGGGCACATGCATTGATCATCGCACTCGCTAATGTGGAAAATACATGCACACACATTCACACACATGCAGACACACACAGACACACACACATGCGTACACACACACACACTCACAAATACACACATATACAGAGACACACGCACACACACAGATCATATTAACATTAACAATAATACTGTCACATTTAATATAAATAATCCCAAATAGAATACAAATACATACCCATATTATATTCATATTAATGTTTATGCTGTCACATAGATAAATAATAGTTCTATAAATACACACATACGTAATATATATGCACACACACACACACACACACCATATCAATAGACACACAGGCACACGCACATTAGGTAATACACACGCACGCACGCACGCACGCACGCACACGCACACACACAGTCACAAACTGCACACGCTATTACCTGCCATCTTTGATTAGTGCCTTAATGACTTCCTGTAGGAGCTCAGAGGAGACTCTGACTAATGGCCATTAGCCGGGTACAGGTGACTGATGCCGTAAATCATGCTTAGCCCTGACATGGTTTATTACTCAGAAACACATCTACATGCCCGGAGCTAATGCCATCAGGAGTAACTGGGCATGGCGGGGTGAAGACCTACCAACAAGGGTTTTAATGCATGCTGGGCAGGGGCCTTCGCAGAAGAATACTTTGGGTTAGGGATGGCAGGTCTCTTCCAATATGAAAGGAATGTCTAAATTGTCCTCAGTGATCATTTGGATTGATTGATACTAATCTATACCCCCCCTTCCGGCTCTTCCTGCCTTGTTGTTGGCCATAATACACAGCTCCACTCGCTACACAGCCGTGAGAATAAACAAGAAGTCTCATTCAGACTTAAATTACTGCCTGCTTGGATGAATCAAAGCTTTGCCAATGGCCCGATACGTATACCGATGGTGTGCAAAGACCATTTAAAAAATCTGAAAAAGGGGTGAGGAGAAAGCTCTTTGCACTAATGAAATCCAGGGCCACGAGGCACTTTTTATACTGAACTTCCACGCATACCTACACCACATCCACACCACTTGTAACCCCCCCTTGCAATAAACACCGAGCCCTTCAACCTTCCTCTCTCTGCTTCGGTCCTGTATCGCTCACACAAAACTCACCCTTCTCTAATAGCATGGCATGTGTAGACTGCGTTGTATTTGGCGCGCTACATCCTGCGTATTATTTCCCCATTCATCGAACATCGAGTGGAAGATATCTCACAAAACATTCCCCCACTCACAGATACGACTGCATATGCTGCAAAAGACTACTTTTAAGAGGCGTTTGACTGCAAGACGCCTGGCATTTTCAACGTCCCGTTTTTCCCAAATGTGCGCATCCGATGGAGTATTGACTTTTCTTCCTTTTTTGCTCCTCCTAAACCGAATCATGACCTCCGCAAACCCCGATTAAGCATGTACACAAGGCCATGGCCCTCTCTGCATGGTCTTTTCCTGTCCGTGTCATGAACGCCATGGTGAGTAAACTCCGCCATCGTCATACGCGACCTCTTCCGCCCTTCCCTCATGTCCATGATTACAAATACACCAAGATGGGGCACACCAGAAAGACCAGAGCTGGCGCACACGCCCCCATCCTCATCAACGGGGCGGAGGTCAAGCGTGTCTCCAGCTTCCAATTCCTGGGGGTCCCCATCTCCGAGGACCTCTCTTGGACCTTCAACACGGCCTCACTGGTAAAGAAGGCTCACCAGCGTCTCTTCTTCCTGAGGAGACTGAGGAAAGCCCACCTGTCACCTCAGATTCTGGTGAACTTTTACCAGTGTGCCATTGAAAGTATCCTCACCAACTGCATCACAGTGCGGTACGGCAACTGCACTCTTTCCGACCAGAAAGCGCTGCAGAGGGTGGTGAAAACCGCCCAACGCATCGTTGGATTACCCCTCCCTGCAATAAACGCTACCCACCACAAACGGTGTCTCAGGAAAGCGCAAAGATTTTTCAAAAACACCTCTCAACCATGGACAGTTAGCCCTCCTCCCCTCCAGGAGGCGCTACAGAAACCTCTGTTCCAAGTCAAGCAGGCTTAGGAACAGCTTCTTCACACCAGCTGTCATCTCCCTGATCTCTGGACCACGAAGACAGCCCCCCCCCCCTCCCTCCCTCTGCTTCCCAACATACAAACTCTGAACTGTATCATAACTCCCTGCCTCTACCTATAGTTTACATATTTATTGTTTACATACCTGTATGATAGTCATGTACATTGTTGATAACTTATCAACAACTGTTGACATAACTACACACCCCTGCTACACTACCTGCTGTATACATGTGTATATATTTATCTTGTTGATACAACTGCATACCCCTGCTACACTACCTGTTGAATACTTGTATACTTACCTTGTATATATATATACCTATAATTCTGCACATATATCATACCTACTCTAAAAGTAATTGTATACCTGTTTTTAGTAGTCGTTTTTAGTAGACTGTTTTTACATATTATTCAACAATTGTACATTATATATTACCATGCACTTTACTGCAACATTTGCACTCTGAGCCAATTGACAATAAATTTGAATCTAATCTAATCTAACCATCCACTTCTATCTTTCATCTTAGAATTGGGGTTTCGGATGATCATTTACCGGCCTAACGATCCATCCTCCGTTGATGCATCAGCGCTACAAGGGGTATACAAATCAGCTGTTGAAAATGTTAAATGATGACCTCTACCACAATAGTCTATTAAGACTTAGTTATGGCTGGTAACCTAATATTGTGTTATTGTGGTGTGCATCTATCTATATATACCGTATACAGTATATGTGCATCATGAAGGCAGGAGACATGAAGACACGTCAGAGCAGTTCAGCCCTGAGATACACCAGCCACAGCCTGATAACATCAGGCCGTATCTATGGCTCTTACTGTTATTTACTGTAGTTTTTTTTATGACTACACTTTTACCGTCTGACATCTGACAGAATGATGTTCCAGCTAGAGGGCGATCATTGAATTAATAATAATTTGCACCACCACAAATGGGTGAAAAATAGGTATGGAAACATCTGACAAGAAGTAGCCTACCTTATTTTCCAGAGTTTTAGAATCCTTTTCACACACACACACACACACAGAGACTTTGACATTGTTGCGTATCAAATGAGCAATTTGTGGGTGATCGACTTTAACAAAACATTGTGTCAGCTGTTGGCAGACCATCCCAATCATGTGACTGCAATGCAAAATGCAGGCTCCTTCAAGCTCTCTCTCTCTCTCTCTCTCTCCCTCTCCTCTCTCTCATCTCCCTCTCTCTCTCTCTCTCTCTCTCTCTCTCTCCTCCTCTCCTCTCTCTCCTCTCTCTCTCTCTCCTCTCTCTCTCCCTCTCTCTCTCTCTCTCCACACACACACACTTGCACACAGTGTCTTGAAGCCTCAGGTCTGCTCTGGATTATTTTCTTCATCTTTTCCCCATCTCTTTTCAACCATACATCCATTACAAGCATTACCCCGGGGCTATATGTGCCATTAAACGAGCAACGGAACACACACATGTACACACAGACGCACACACACACACATGTACACACTTCTGTAAGGTTCCAATCGTGACGTATCGCCAGAGTACAGCGGCTGTACAACGAGAAAGTCAACATATTCGATGAAGAGAGGTGGGCTACCTCACACTTATTGGAAAGAGGGAAGTGTACCCTTACCCCATTATTATTACCCCATACTCATGTATACTGGCCTTTTTGACCAGCTCTGTGAACATATTGCCTTCTCTCCGAGAGACTGGCCAACAGCTAAAGAGGTACTGTATATAGGAAGAAGACATCAAGGACGGTATGTTTTTGGATGTTATTGGCACAAGAGAGCTTTCCTCCTCGGTAACATATTTGTTTCTGAGTTGTCATGCAGCATCTTCACCGCACACACATGCGAGCGTTGGAGATCCCTTTAAAGTCGGCCCCGCCAGGGTCTCAGTGGAAATGTCTTTCATGTTCACCTGCTGCCTCCGCCCTCCTCCATCTGCACACCACCACCACCTGCTGCTGCTGCTGCTGCTCCAAGTTCTTTCTTACAGTCATGATCCATACGCAGTTCTATGTACTTTAAAGTCAAAGTCAAATGCGATAAGTGGAATGGTTTGTTGGTGCTGGTTTAGTGAATGTCAACTCTCGCAGTTAGGAACACACTGGCACGTGGAGTGCTATTCTGGTGTCACCTGTAGGGTAATATGGGGTCCAGCAGTCTGACTGTTACTCCTGGGTGAGATGGTGTCGGGCCTGGGCCAGAAACCAGAAAATGCAAGGGTCAGAGAAACGTCTTGTTTCCTGTTTCGATATGGAGATATTCTACAGAAAGAGAAAATAATTTGTGTGAGTGGATGAAGCTCTCAGAATGATTTGAAACCTTTGTTTAAAATCTTGGTGATGGCTGGTGAATGGTGAATCATTCACTAAACATTGCTCTAAACAGCACATAGTGTAGTATTTAAACAGATGTGATCAACATTTATCCTGACTTTTATCCTGATACTACATACTCCTGTTACCCTGGTAACATGGTACCCCCAAAACCTGATGGAATCTACCGAAAGACCACTGAAGAACAAGTCAACCAGTATGACCACTTTTGTTATCCACCGACTTATGTTGGACTCTGGGCTTCTGCTCGTGTTGCAGGTTTTCCCACACACCAAAGTCTTTGGTGAAATTTCTCATGACGTGTGACGATGAAAGCAAGTTGAACGAGACAAGCCAGGCAAAAGTGAATGAGATGACCTAAGAAGGGGAGCGGAGAGGTGAGAAGACAGTGGGGAAGATGGACACCGCTTCCTTGCCACAGTTAAAAGTCCATCCTTATCATGCCGTTTCTCCCCCAGCAAGGGTGGCTAATATGGACATAACCGGATGTGGAGGAAAAGTACGTATAGGAATACTGAACTCATCCTGCCCAATTATTCAAATTTATAAAGAAATTATAATCTATAGTATGTATAATTATATAGTATATAATTGATTTATCAGTATATTTATGCATGACGTCAACGTCATGCATTCCGGGGGTTAAGGGAAAAACCCTTCCTTTCCAAACCTCCCTCGGCTCATTTGGAGGGCTGCTTTAGAGCCCTCATTAGGGCTGACTTGTGAACACACAACAGCAAGCAGACTTGAGCTGAACGGAGGGAAGAATGCGTTGTTCTTTATTAGCTCCACACTATAATAGGTGAACGGTTAGTCCCCAGTGCAGTGTTATGTTTGGATGTTTGGATGTTGGATGTTGGGAGGGATTTATGTATATGTATATGGAAGAGAATGGGAGAAAAAAATGGCAAAGACTTGTTGTTTAATTGTGTATCTAGTTAACATTAAATCGTAAATTTACTTTTTATTTTCACTTACTTGAATACGTTGTACAACATGTTATCAAAATAGCGTTGCTAAGATGCTAAGACCATATTACCTCCTTTTTGTATCCATGATAACATAATTCATATCATCTATTCTCTCATGTCTCATATTGAATTATTGCCCACCTACGCAGATCACTTAGAAATATGAGAGACATACTCAGACGCATGCACGCACACACACACACACACACATACACACACACACACACACACACACACACTCAAAGGGTTTTCATTGATTTCCGCTTCTAGTGACTAACCCCTACAGAATGTTTTCATTTCCCGCACATACGGTCATTTACTAAAAGATGAGAATAAAATTTAAAAAACAATTATGAAAGCTACGTCTTTCAAAACGAGCCGGTGCTTCCTATGTCCTCCTTTGTGATATCCCTCTCCGTCTGTCTGAACCGCCCCCTCTCCCCTCCCCCCTCCATGGGTCTCTGTCATCTTTTCTACTTGTTTCTTCCATCTGCTTTTTTTCCCTCCTGGGTTTTCCCTTCTTCTTCGACCATCAAACCATCTCTCCGCAGGAAACAAGGCCACACGGCAAACAATGAAGAGAAAAAGAACATACCGTTCTTCTCTCCTACCATCTCCATTCTCCATGTCTTCATCTGTCAGACACAGCGTGGGAGCTTTCAAGTCTTTCCCAATTCCAATTGAAACAAGCTTTTAACGGCATTGGAGAAATGAACATGGGATAACAAAAAAAACGACAAACATGTAACAAAGGAATCTATTGGTAGTTAGGTATCTCTAATTTAGGTATAAAAGTATATATTAGTGTCAAACTGCATGTGATACTGTGACTTTCAGTCGTAAATCGGCACTGTGACAAGTAATCGTGGAGCAAAAAAAAGAAATATGAAACGTTCACAGAAGAGAGAAATCGATGTATTCCTTCATTCATATCATATCAAAATAAATGCCATCTTCCTGGGTGGGCTGTACACGCTGGTTGCTACAGTACTGTTGCATGGATATTGCATTTCATTTCAATGCCCCAATATAACAAGGGACACTAGGAACCAAATTGGCTGCACCTCAATTCATGTTGCTTTTCTCACTCCCTCAATTATAAAAATAGGCCGATTTTTGTTAGAAATATTACCTGGAAAATATATAAAAAGAAGATATAAAAGGAAAAAGAAAAAAAGCACCAGGTTAGACACAATAAGGACTCCATTATTTTATTGTCCGGCTGTGCTCAATTAAAAAATGTTTTACAAATGTGTGCTCAATTAGTATTCACTGTATGGACATGTACAGATACACTGATATTCACCTGATGTTTTGGTGGTTGTTTTCCATTGGAATTTGGAAGCAGCTCACAAACTTTGCTGCTGTGTTCGCACATTGCTGTACTAGTTTGTTAAGTCTTTCTCTCTTTCTCTCTCTCAACCACTGAACTCATCACAATTCATGTGAACAATTTTGCTCTCTTCTCTCCTTCTCCTCCGTCTTCCTTCTATTGTAACTGAGGGTGTTAACATAGGGGTTATAATAGATAATAATATAGATGCCATCAAATTAGTAAAATATTATAAACAGTTTGTATGCAGCCCATTGACATCAGCTATGACTTCCCTGGCTAGTGATAAAGCAGTGTATTGATCAGAGAGCTTTGTCTTAATGGCTTAATGCAATGGTTCTCAAACTGGGGTCCGCGGACCCCTGGGATTCCCATACGGGGTCCGTGAAATAATTTAATAATAATATAATATATATATATATAATAATAAATAATTTGAAAGAACTGAGAAAACAGACAGCTGCATAGCTTGGCTTATTAGCATCCCGCTAGCTGGCAAACTTATTACAGATCAATATTTCATCATCAAGTCACGCTAAGCCCAAACAAACTCAATTGAGAAAATTCAGTGACGGTGTTTGGTTTTTTGAGGACAGCGTCTGGAGACTGAAGTGCATCATGTTGTTTCTGTCTCAAGAGCGTGGCATCCACCAAAAAACAATTATTACTATGATGTGAGGTTTGGGTGTCCCTGTGAACCTGAGAGCTGTGTTGTCTGGAGCCTAGTGCTCCTGGTAGGGTCTCCCATGGGAGATTGGTCTCAGGGGAGGGACCAGACAAAGAATGGTTCAAAGACCTCAATGGAAAAACATGCAAGAAGAAGTGAGGTTACCCTGCCCGGAGGAAGCCCGGGGCCCCTTTCCGGAGACAGGCCGCCAGCGTGCGCCTGGTGGCCGGGTTAGCCACAGAGCCCGGTCGGGCATAGCCTGAACAAGTAACATGGCCACTTCTCCTTCACGCGGACCCACCATCTACGGGAAGAACCTCTGGGGTCGGGTGCACTGCCAGTCAGGAGGCAGTGAAGCAGGGGGCCTCGACGGACCAAACGCAGTGAAGGCAGGGAGCCTCGACTGACCAAACCCAGTGAAGGCAGGGGGCCTCGACGGACCAAACGCAGTGAAAGCAGGGGACCTCGACGGACCGAACCCAGTGAAGGCAGGGGGCCTCGACGGACCAAACCCAGTGAAGGCGGGGGGCCTCGACGGACCAAACCCAGTGAAGGCGGGGGGCCTCGACGGACCAAACCCAGTGAAGGCAGGGGGCATCGACGGACCGAACCCAGTGAAGGCAGGGGGCCTCGACGGACCAAACCCAGTGAAGGCGGGGGGCCTCGACGGACCAAACCCAGTGAAGGCGGGGGGCCTCAACGGACCAAACCCAGTGAAGGCAGGGGGCCTCGACGGACCAAACCCAGTGAAGGCAGGGGGCCTCGACGGACCAAACCCAGCCAACAGAGACTGGCTTTGGGGACGTGGAATGTCACCTCTCTGGGGGGAAGGAGCCTGAGCATGTGCGGGAGGGAGCGCTACCAGTTAGATCTGGTGGGGCTTACCTCTACGCACAGCATTGGCTCTGGAACTGAACTCCTGGATAGGGGTTGGACTCTGTCCTTCTCTGGAGTTGCTCAGGGTGTGAGGTGCCGGGCGGGTGTGGGGATACTCACAAGTCTCAGGCTGACTGCTGCTATGTTGGAGTTTACCCCGGTGAACGAGAGGGTTTCCTCCCTACGCCTTAGGGTCATGGGGGGGAAAACTCTGACTGTTGTTTGTGCCTATGCGCCAAACAACAGACAACCTGGATGGAGTCCTGCATGGGGCTCCTATAGGGGACTCCATAGTCCTTCTGGGAGACTTCATGTCTTCAAGTGATGGGGATGAATGGCCTATCTGGTCTGAATCGAGTGGGTTTTGTTATTGGATTTCTGTGCTAGTCATGGATTGGCCATCAAAAACACGGTACTCTGGTACCATGTACACACATGGTACCAGAGTATCTTAGGCCGAAGGTCAATGATCGATTTTGTTATGGTGTCATCTGACCTAAGGCCGCATGTTTTGGACATTCGGGTGAAGAGAGGGGCAGAGCTGTCAACCGATCACCATCTGGTGGTGAGTTGGGAAAGATGGCAGTCCTCTGGACAGACCTGGCAAGCCCAAACGTGTAGTGCGGTTGAACTGTCCGGAGACCTTTAACTCCCCGCTCCGGCCAAATTTTCCAGCATCTCTGTGGAGGCTGGGGATATTGAACCATTGTTCAAAGCTTCTATTGCTGAAGCTATGTTTGAGAGTTGTGGCCTCAAGGTCATTGGTGCCTCAAGGGGGGGGGGAATCCTCAGACTTTGTGGTGGACACAGGTGCTCAGGAAAGCCGCCGGACTGAAGAAGGAGGCCTTCCGGGCTATGTTAGCCCGAGAGACTCTCGGTCTCAGTTGCAAGGTATCGACAGGCCAATAGGACTGCAGCCTTAGCTGTAGCCTTTGCTCTCTCTGGTGTTGGAGGAATTCAGAGCAGCCATGGAGAAGGACTTTCAGTTTAGTTTACCTTAGGAGGGGGAAGCGTGGATCCATCCAAGCTGTTTAGAGTAAGGGTGGGACACTGCTGACCTCAACTGAGGAGGTGATCACTTTGAAGGATCACTTTGAGGCACTCCTTAACCCAACTAACCCACCCTCTACGATAGAGGCAGAGCTGGAGGATGATGGACAGCAAACATCAATCTCCCGGGAGAAAGTCACTGAGGTTGTCAAACTCCTCCATGGTTGATGAGATCCGTCAAGGAATGCTGAAGGCTCTGGGTATTGAGTGCCTGAGGAGTGGCAAATGGGGGTGGTGGTACCCTTGTTCAAAAAGGGGGACCAGATCAGCCTCCCTGGGAAAGTCAATCCAAGGTGCTGGAAAGGAGGGTTCGGCCGATATTCGAACCTCTGATTGAAGAGGAACAATGCGGATTCCGCCCTGGTCGTGGAACAACGGAGCTTTTCACTCTTGCAAGGGCTGCGCTTATTTGTCACCAATCCTGTTTGTGATATTCATGGACAGGATTTCAAGACTTCATGGAGCGTAGGGGTTTCAGTATGGTGGGCTCAGGATTGCATCGCTGCTGTTTGCAGATGTGTGACACAGTTCTGTATTCCTGTCTCCTCTCTTCCATAGCACTCGCCCGGATAGCCACGCCCCCTAATCACGTTCAACATTCCTGTCTCCTCTCTTCCACAGCCCTCGCCCGGATAGCCACACACCCCCTTGTTAATTCTCACCCGCAGTGCATCACAATTAACCAATGCTATTTAAGCCTGTTCCATCTGGTGTCTGTTCCATCTGGTGTCTGTTCCATCTGGTGTCTGTTCCATCTGGTGTCTGTTCCCTCTGGTGTCTGTTCCCTCTGCCTTTGGGTCCCACCTACACCCAGCCGTGACAATGTGGTCCTGTTTGCGTCATCAGTGTGTGACCTTCAGCGCTCACTGGATCGGTTTGCAGTGGAGTGTGAAGCGGCTGGGATGCGGATCAGCACCTCCAAATCTGAGGCCATGGTTCTCAGCAGGAAACCGGTGGATTGTCTACTCCAAGTAGGAAGTGAGTCCTTACCCTAAGTGAAGAAGTTCAAGTATCTCGGGGTCTTGTTCTCTCTGTCTACGGTTCAGTCTTCGTTCCTACCCTCACCTATGGTCATGAGCAATGGGTAATGAGCGAAAGGACGAGATCGCGAATACAAGCGGCCAAAATTAGTTTCCTCAGGAGGCTGGCTGGTATCTCCCTGAGGGATAGGGTGAGAAGCTCAGTCACTCGTGAGAGACTCGGAGTAGAGCCGCTGCTCCTTCACGTAGAAAGGAGCCAGTTCGGTTATTTAGTAAGGATGAATGGATGGATTCCTGGTCGCCTCCCGAGGGAGGTTTCCAGGCACATCCAGCTGGGAAGAGACCACGGGGCAGACCGAGGTACAGGTGGGAGGACACCACGGGGCAGACCGAGGTACAGGTGGGAAGAGACCACGGGCAGACCGAGGTACAGGTGGGAGGACACCACGGGGCAGACCGAGGTACAGGTGGGAAGAGACCACGGGGCAGACCGAGGTACAGGTGGGAAGAGACCACGGGGCAGACCGAGGTACAGGTGGGAGGACACCACGGGGCAGACCGAGGTACAGGTGGGAAGAGACCACGGGGCAGACCGAGGTACAGGTGGGAGGACACCACGGGGCAGACCGAGGTACAGGTGGGAAGAGACCACGGGGCAGACCGAGGTACAGGTGGGAGGAGACCACGGGGCAGACCGAGGTACAGGTGGTAGGACACCACGGGGCAGACTGAGGTACAGGTGGGAAGAGACCACGGGGCAGACCGAGGTACAGGTGGGAGGACACCACGGGGCAGACCGAGGTACAGGTGGGAAGAGACCACGGGGCAGACCGAGGTACAGGTGGGAGGAGACCACGGGGCAGACCGAGGTACAGGTGGGAGGACACCACGGGGCAGACTGAGGTACAGGTGGGGTGATTACATCTCCACTCTGGCCTGGGAACGCCTCGGGATCCCCCAGTCAGAGCTAGTCCATGTTGCCAGGGAGAGGGAAGTTTGGAGTCCCCTGCTGGAGCTGCTACCTCCGCGACCCGACCCGGATAAGCAGTAGACGATGGATGGATGGTTCTGTAATGCTGTTATGATAACTTCTGTTATGATTTGTTAAGAGCTTTCTGCCAATGATTTAAATAAGTTCAGTTCACAAATATGTTCATTATTTGAAAGTTTAAGCTCTCAAGCCTCACTGTAATGAATGCTTGTGAACTGCTCTATTTTATGTATCTTCAACAAATGTACACCTTGTAAGTCGCTTTGGATAAAAGCGTCTGCCAAATGCCCTAAATGTAAATGCAATAGATTCGATTGGATTTGATTCAAATCAGTGACGTGCGGTCAGGGGAGGCTGTCATCATGAAATGTAAAAAAACTAATAATGATTAAAAATAAATAAATAAATATTTGTCCACTGATCTGTGATAGAAATGTAATTTTTGTATGATTCCAATCATTCTAATCATTTTTATAGTCAATATCGCTGAAAAAGCAGGAAGGGAGGCAGCCAGTACCTCTCCCTCACTGAGGGGCTGTTACAGACAGAGGGCGTTGTGGGCAGGGCCGTTTCTAGGGTTTCTGGGGGCCCTATAGGCAATATTACAGAACCTCGAAATTACAGAGCGGCAATCGAACATTAGGGGGGGGGGGGGTGATCGCGATCGAGAAGTTCAACGGGGGGAGGGGGTGTAATCGAACATCATGAGGTCCAACGGGGGGGGGGGGGTGATCGCGATCGCGAAGTCCAACGGGGGGGGGGGGGGGGGGGGGGGTGTAATAGAACATCATGAGGTCCAACGGGGGGGGGGGGGGGGGGTGATCGCGATCGCGATGTCCAACGGGGGGGGGGGGGGGGTGTAATAGAACATCATGAGGTTCAACGGGGAAGGGGGGTGATCGCGAACATCATTAAGCGCGCGGGGGAAATAGAATCTGTCGTCCTCGGGGCCCCTTCCAGCAATTGCCTACAATTAGCAATTGCCCCAGGCAATAGGTCTATGTCACACTTCCTGCTTCCGGAACGATAAAAATCGCCGAGCAGTGCACTCCTACTTCCGGTAGTTACCCCAGATACGTGACAAACTATGGCCGCCTCCTCTCCTCTCTGTTGTTGTAGTGTACCGGCTGCTCAACGTCAAAACAGAGACAGCCCTACCTCAGTTTACACCATTTCCCGAAAGACAAACTCCTCCGCAAGTCTTGTGTGAGGCTGATAAGGAGGGATGAAGGTCCCTCGTTTCATGTTCTCAGGGGTAGCGCGTATGTCTGCAGTTTGCACTTTGACAAGGAGAGCATATACGTCTCGAAAAGTGGGCGGAATAGGCTAATAATGTCGGGTATGTGTGTGATTAAAAGCACTGGTCCTGACCCCCACACACACCGCATCTCTCAACCAGATAGAGCCACACAATGTCGGGGAATTGTATGATTCGGATTTAGACTTCTTCACTGTAGAGTGTTCATTCACTCGTTGAACCACATCGTCTTGACTGACTTTTGGAAGGTTATGCAGCGATGTTATGCAGCGATGTTGCCATGGTGAATGCCAAGGTGAATGCATTAACCGGAACTTGGGACACACTGTCGGCTTTCAACTGTACCGTGATATAGGCCTATGGTCTACTTTGCCTGTTGCGACGCCCCTCAAGTAGAGAAAGTCAAGTGCTCCGCATCAGTCCGTTTATATCTGACTGGAAAAATGGAAGATTATATATATAAGCTAAAACATTTTCTCAAAACTTGACTTTCAATCAAAACTGGAAGTGATAAATAATGGAAGACCGATGCCGGTCTTCCATTATTGTTCTTATCTTGTCCATTATTTTTATATCTTGTATATAAAATACGATAAGAAAAAAAGTAATAAAAGTTATTAAACAATGTTTTAACTACATTTGTCTTATTGTTGCGGACTTTATATACTTTCATTTGTATTGAATGAGTATGAATTGTGATGCACATTGAGAACACACGGAGGGTGCAGAGCGCAGCGCTCTACACTCGGAGGGTGCAGAGCGCAGCGCTCTACACACGGAGGGTGCAGAGCGCAGCGCTCTACACACGGAGGGTGCAGAGCGCAGCGCTCTACACCCTCCGTGTGCAGAGCGCAGCGCTCTACACACGGAGGGTGCAGAGCGCAGCGCTCTACACACGGAGGGTGCAGAGCGCAGCGCTCTACACACGGAGGGTGCAGAGCGCAGCGCTCTACACCCGGAGGGTGCAGAGCGCAGCGCTCTCTGTGAGCCGCTATAAATGTAACGTTCTTCTTTGGCCAAATCTGTACCTTACCTACTGTGTGTGTGTGTGAAGAATGCTGATGCAAATGTTGCATCAGCAGTGCACATGTTGCAGTAAAGTGCATGGTGATATATCATTTACAGTTTACAGTTGCTAAAAGACAGTATACTAGGTATAAAGTGGGATATGAGCATAATAATTATATATATATATATATATACAGGTAAGTAAGTATTTAACAGGTAGTGATCAGGGGTATGCAATTATGAAAGCAGGACAAATATATATAAATGTATATACAAGGTAGTGAGCAGGGATATGCAGTTCTATCAACAGTTGGAGATTAAAATATATATATGGCAGGTACAGTCAAAATTGTACACATTAACAGGTATCTTATCAATAAATATGTAAACTATAGGTAGAGGTAGGCAGTTGTGAAACAGTGCAAGGCAGTCAAAGACATTGATGGTGAATAAAAGTCAGCCTTAGACTGGTCATTTTAAATATAGGTTTATTAGGACTATGTACTATCTTTTTACTGTTCATAGTCATAGAACTATGTCTTGTTACTGTTCTTATTGTTCATTTAGTTACGGTTCATAATAATAATAATAATAATAAATTATATTTATAAGCACACTTTTCATTTGCGTAGACAAAACTCAAAGTGCTACAGAGTAAAAATGGTTTAAATAAAACAACAAAATATAAGCAGCGACGTTTACGCCGGCATGGCAACAAGGGGGGGTTTTAAAAATCGAGTGAAAGGCTATTGTAAAAATATGTGTTTTTAGGCCTTTTTTTAAAAACATCCACAGTCTGTGGTGTCCTCAGCTGGTTTGGGAGGGCGTTCCACAGTCTGTGGTGTCCTCAGCTGGTTTGGGAGGGCGTTCCACAGTCTGTGGTGTCCTCAGCTGGTTTGGGAGGGCGTTCCACAGTCTGTGGTGTCCTCAGCTGGTTTGGGAGGGCATTCCACAGTCTCAGAGCAGCGGAGCAGAAGGCTCGGTCTCCCATGGTTTTCAGTTTGGTCCTGGGGGGAAGGAGGAGGTTTGCCTTTTCAGAGCGTAGGCTCCTCCTGGAGGTTTGTGGGGTGAGAAGTTCTTTGATGTATGAGGGAGCATTTCCATGAATGCACTGATAGGTGAAGAGGGTGATTTTGTAGTCAACCCTGAGTGAGACCGAGAGCCAGTGCAATGATTTGAGTATGGGTGTGATGTGTTCATACTTCCGTACTCTCATCAGGATCCTAGCAACCCGCTTCTGGATGTACTGCAGCTTCTGGATGTTCTTGGCAGGAATCCCAATGAGAAGTGCGTTACAGTAGTCTAGCCTGGAGGAGACAAAGGCGTGGACAAGCTTTTCAGCATCTGATAGACTGAGTGTGGGGGCGGAGTTTAGCGATATTTCTGAGGCGGTAGAAGGAGGTCTTGCATGTTTGTTTGATGTGGGCCTCAAAGGTCAGGTGAGGATCCATTTTAACACCCAGATT
Source organism: Muraenolepis orangiensis (assembly GCA_027704905.1). Classification (NCBI taxonomy): domain Eukaryota; kingdom Metazoa; phylum Chordata; class Actinopteri; order Gadiformes; family Muraenolepididae; genus Muraenolepis; species Muraenolepis orangiensis. The sequence goes on from CM051008.1 coordinate 28,224,249, forward strand.
GGTGACAGTTGATGAGAGTGAAATGTTCTGACCGGAGAAGGTGATGCTGGTGATGGAGGATGAAAGGACCTGATGTGGAGTGCCAACTAGAATGGCTTCAGTCTTGGAGCTGTTTAATTGAAAGAAGTTGAGCTTCATCCACACCTTTATCTCCTCCAGGCATGTGGTTATGTTGGATGATGGCAGAGGTGCGGAGGGGGTTGGGTTTGTTCTGATGTAGAGCTGTGTGTCATCAGCATAGCAATGGAACGATATTCCATGCCGGCTGATGACACGACCAAGGGGGGACGTATATGGTGAAAAGGGTGGGGCCGAGGACTGATCCTTGAGGGACACCAAGGAGGATTCATAGTCATAGTCATAGGACTATGTCTTTGTATTGTTGGACTGTCTTTTTACTGTTCATCTTGTTACAGTTCATAGTCATAGGACTATGGCTTGTTACTGTTGTTACTTTTCGTCTTGTTACTGTTCATAGTCATAGGACTATGGCTTGTTACTGTTGTTACTTTTCATCTTGTTACTGTTCATAGTCATAGGACTGTCTTGTTACTGTTGTTACTGTTCATCTTGTTACTGTTCATAGTCATAGGATTATGTCTTGTTACTGTTCATCTTCTTACTGTTCATAGTCATAGGGCTATGTCTTGTTGATGTTCATCTTTTAACTGTTAACTGTTATGAAAGCTTTTAGGATCAATTACTTGAAAAGTATAAATGCTGTCAAGTTGAGTCAAATGCAATTATAATACAAATAGTTCCAATGACATCTAAGAGTACAAAGGGTAGTAAGCATATGTTTAATTGGTGTTGGCGATTTTGAGGGGTTCCTTGGAATATGTTTTTTTCTGTAAGGGTCCCTGGCCAAAACAAGTTTGAGAACCCCTGGCTTGGTGGACTGCAGTCAAAGGAATCAATCAGTTAAACCAAGCTAAAAACATGTTGTGTTCACGGTCTTTGTATGTATTCTGTATTGTCTAAGTACCCCTTCATAGAGCGGCCAACCTCGTTTTTGTTCATCTGGTAAACATTGCTATCTTGTGGAGATATGTAGTAACTACAGCGTGCCAATGTATTAAAAACGACGTATTCAGGCATTCGTGCATTGCTTTCTTCTTTGTATTAAAACAGGACACATCAACACATGAAGTGGCCTCAAGGGCAGGCACAGCCTATTAGGTGTGTTCATGTCGTCCATAATGGTTTTTTAAACAAAATCAAAAAATGCCAGGCTACAAATATCAAACAAAAGAGTCAATACTTTAGTATATCAATTTGTAATTACAGGCTGTCTGAAGATGTTTTCCTACATACCAGACTCAACCCATCCTTATACTGCTCTTTATAAGCCATATTTTTGGGGTAGGTTGTCTCTAGATGTGTTGCATACAGACTGTCCAATATACAGAGGTGCACACAATTTAAATGGTTTGGAGAGGACAGAAGGCATATTGTTTTAGTATACAGAGCATTTATTCATGAATTAAATAGTTTTGAAGTTGTATTCAAGTAGTCAACATTCTTGATGATGTTGGATGTATTCCGTAAATACACACATACACTCACTCACTCACTCACTAGTTTTTTGTGTGACAAATTACTACTTTGTGTATCAGTCAATCCTGCTATCTACCACTGAAGTGGCTCCTCTGACATCATGTAGACACAGGTAATATGCGAGATGGTTATTGGTTGGGTATTATTAAACATTGCTGCATACAAACTGGAAGACAACTAAAGTAATTTTGTACTCTCATGTATTATTAATCATATTCATAAAATACTAAAACATTTCAAATGAGTTGATTTTCGGTTAAACTTGATCCCCTTTGTCCCAAAATCACTACTTATTACTAATGCCGTTTATAATGCCAGCAATATGTTTTGCAATCAAACTATAACCCGAAAAGCTTAAAGCCAGTGCCATGTTTGCTGTAAGTAATGTGCTGTTTGTATTAAGCATCTTGTGTTTAATATAGGTTGATAATATATGTAGTGCTGTTGGCAGTTCCATCGATGGCCTCCCAGTCTCAGTTGTCAGGCTTGTCAGACAGGAGAGGAGTGTAGTGTTCAATGTCTTCACTTCGCTGCACACACACACACACACACACACACACACACACACACACACACACACACACACACACACACACACACACACACACACACACACACACACACACACACACACACACACACACACACACACACACACACACACACCACACCACACCACACCACACACACACACAGGATAAGATATCTTATTTAATAGCTTTATATAGTGGTTCATAGTACAGCAGTGTCAGAGTCTAGTGTATAACTTCTGTCTAACTGCTCTATTAACTTATCTGGAGGCACCAGAAAGGAGGCGACAGGTGGATATGGAGTACAAGGTTCTTCTCCTCCTCCTAACGGTACCTCATTATCCTCCTAACTGTACCTGTTCTCCTCCTAACGGTACCTCGTTCTCCTCCTAACTGTACCTGGTTCTCCTCCTTCTAACTGTACTGCGTTCTCCTCCTCCTAACTGTACCTGGTTCTCTTCCTCCTAACTGTACCTGTTCTCCTCCTCCTAACGGTACCTTGTTCTCCTCCTTCTAACTGTACCTGGTTCTCCTCCTCCTCCTAACTGTACCTCTTTTTATGTTTAAGCATTCCATTATACGTGTTGCAAATGGCCAATAAAATAGTTTGTAACTTGTATCCTGTACCTGTTACCTCCTCCTAACTGTACCTGTTCTCCTCTTAACTGTACCTGGTTCTCCCCCTCCTCCTCCTCCTCCTAACTATACCTGGTTCTCCCCCTCCTCCTTCTAACTGTACCTGTTCTCCTCTTAACTGTACCTGGTTCTCCCCCTCTTCCTCCTAACTGTACCCGTTCTCTTTTTAAGTATACCTGGTTCTCCCCCTCCTCCTCCTTCTAACTGTACTTGTTCTCCTCCTAACTATACCTGGTTCTCCCCCTCCTCCTCCTCCTCCTAACTGTACCTGGTCTCATCCTAACTATACCTGGTTCTCCCCCTCCTCCTCCTAACGGTACCTGTTCTCCTCCTAACTATACCTGGTTCTCCCCCTCCTCCTTCTAACTGTACCTGTTCTCCTCCTAACTATACCTGGTTCTCCCCCTCCTCCTTCTAACTGTACCTGTTCTCCTCCTAACTATACCTGGTTCTCCCCCTCCTCCTTCTAACTGTACCTGTTCTCCTCCTACCTATACCTGGTTCTCCCCCTCCTCCTCCTTCTAACTGTACCTGTTCTCCTCCTAACTATACCTGGTTCTCCCCCTCCTCCTCCTCCACCTTACTGTACCTGTTCTCCTAACTATACCTGGTTCTCCCCCTCCTCCTCCTCCTAACTGTACCTGTTCTCCTCCTAACTATACCTGGTTCTCCCCCTCCTCCTCCTAACTGTACCTGTTCTCCTCCTCCTCCTAACTGTACCTTGTTCTCCCCCTCCTCCTCCTAACTGTACCTTGTTCTCCCCCTCCTCCTCCTCCTAACTGTACCTTGTTCTCCCCCTCCTCCTCCTAACTGTACCTTGTTCTCCTCCTCCTCCTCCTAACTGTACCTTGTTCTCCTCCTCCTCCTAACTGTACCTTGTTCTCCCCCTCCTCCTCCTAACTGTACCTTGTTCTCCTCCTCCTCCTCCTAACTGTACCTTGTTCTCCTCCTCCTCCTCCTAACTGTACCTTGTTCTCCTCCTCCTCCTCCTAACTGTACCTTGTTCTCCCCCTCCTCCTCCTAACTGTACCTTGTTCTCCTCCTCCTCCTCCTAACTGTACCTTGTTCTCCCCCTCCTCCTCCTAACTGTACCTGGTTCTCCTCCTCACTGTACCTGGTTCTCCTCCTCCTCCTCCTCCTAACTGTACCTGATTCTCCTTTTTGAAGCTCTTCCTCACGGCTCTGATTCCCAAGACCACACAGGAGATGGAGACACAGAGCTGGAGAACCGAGAGAATGATCAGCACAACGTTGACCCCGCCTACAACCATCTGGAACACAAACACCACATAATATTATGAATATTAATACAATGAATAATAAATAACCTGTTAGAACCACCTGCAACATAGCACCATAATATAACCAGCACAATACTCACATGACTTAATCCTGGTTAACTAAACCCAAAGTAAATGATCATAGTTAACTAACTAAATACAGATAGAAAAAACACACATTCATAAAAAGTACACATTCATAAAAAGTACCCTTTATATTAGATACAATACTGTTTACAAAATAATAACTTTATATTAGATATATTACTGTTTTCATATAAATAACCTTTTATATTAGATAATATTCTGTTTTCATATGAATAACCCTTTATTTTATATATATTAGATCTAGTGTATTAATGATAGTGAGACAATGATAGCAATACATAAATAATAGTAAGATCTACTGTATGAATAATAACAAGATTAGAAATAATGATATCAATAATGACCGATATGATTCTCCTGCCCTCCAGACATTTCTGCAGATCGACCTCCCTGCTGGGGGGGGGTGTGGTGGTAGTTTCCCATCGGTTGTAGTAATTGTAGTCTTGATCGCAAATCCACCAGAAGGACATTGAAGACAGGTTGATGGAGTACAGCACCACGGCCGTGATGGAGACCGCTACACCAGCTAGGTGAGCAGACACACTGGACACCACCTGGACACATACACACCTCCACCATCACACACCTGAACACATACACATCTCCACCATCACACACCTGGACACATACACATCTGGACACATACACATCTCCACCATCACACACCTGGACACATACACATCTCCACCATCACACACCTGGACACATACACATCTGGACACATACACATCTCCACCATCACACACCTGGACACATACACACCTGGACACATACACATCTCCACCATCACACACCTGGACACATACACATCTGGACACATGCACATCTCCACCATCACACACCTGGACACATACACACCTGGACACATACACATCTCCACCATCACATACCTGGACACATACACATCTGGACACATACACATCTCCACCATCACACACCTGGACACATACACACCTGGACACATGCACATCTCCACCATCACACACCTGGACACATACACACCTGGACACATACACATCTCCACCATCACATACCTGGACACATACACACCTGGACACATGCACATCTCCACCATCACACACCTGGACACATACACATCTCCACCATCACACACCTGGACACATACACATCCCCACCATCACACACCTGGACACATACACATCCCCACCATCACACATCTGGACACATACACATCTGGACACGTACACATCTCCACCATCACACACCTGGACACATACACATCTCCACCATCACACACCTGGACACATACACATCTCCACCATCACACACCTGGACACATACACATCCCCACCATCACACACCTGGACACATACACATCTGGACACGTACACATCTCCACCATCACACACCTGGACACATACACATCCCCACCATCACACACCTGGACACATACATTCCTCCACCTTTACACACCTGGACACATACACACCTTCACCTTTACACACGTACATCCAGCCAACTTTACACACCTGGACACATACACACCTGGACACATACACTCCTTCACCTTTACACACGTACATCCAGCCAACTTTACACACCTGGACACATACACACCTGGACACATACACTCCTTCACCTTTACACACGTACATCCAGCCAACTTTACACACCTGGACATACTGTATACACACCTCCACCTTTACACACCTGGACACATACACACCTCCACCTTTACACACATACATACATACATTACACACAACATCAAGGTGTTGTAGAGATGGGGTTGCTAGGGTACAGGTGACGTGTGCAGCTTGAGACTCACCAAACAGGGACTGGGAAACTTCTCGGACAGAATGCACAGGATGCCAAAAAGGATGAACTAGAGGGAAGAGAATACATGAGATCACGTATGCATGTATGATGTGCCAACGTATGCCAATGTATAATGAGTGCTCTAATGAGTAATACAATGTGTACTATAATAAGAAGTATAAGAAGTAGTATTATGAGTACTATCATGAAAGGTATGAGTACTATAATTAGTAGTATAATGAGTACAATAATGAGTACTATAATAAGTAGTATAATGAGTAGTATAATGAGTATAATAAGTAAGAGGAGGTTCTCCTCACCAGGGTGCCCAGCCAGTAGGGGAAACCAGTGTCCATCCTCGACCAGTTGCCACTGAGGATAGCTCCCAGACCAAGGTTCATCAGGCCCACCATCACCTCCAGCGTCTGACAATACAAACACTTTTAGTTTCTTCTAGATCAACCTGACTTCTGATGGTAACAAAGACATGCCTGATAGAAAATGCCTAATCTGTCACATGTCCATGTGTGAAATTCTTTCTCCAAATTGAAATTATTCAAAGGTGCTATTTGTAAGATTTCAAAATGCCACAGTGGGAGGTGAACTGGCGCCACATGTTCCTCCTGGTCTACGTATGGACACAAGGCGCTATGGAGTCACACACTGTTACCACCCTGGATGGATGGGGATGAAACCCTCATGAAACCCTCACTCATGAAACCCGCACTGAAACTTTGTAGAAATGCTGGGAAACAAACCCTTAAATCGAACTAAGGTTTAACAATGTATCAGTGCAGGTTGACTAACTAACCCCCAGAGCTCAGTGGGAGGTGTGAACTAACCCCCAGAGACGAGTGGGAGATGTGAACTAACCCCCAGAGATGAGTGGGAGATGTGAACTAGCCCCCAGAGATGAGTGGGAGGTGTGAACTAACCCCCAGAGCTGAGTGGAATGGGAACTAACCCCCAGAGCAGAATGGGAGATGTGAACTTACCCCCAGAGCTGAGTGGGAGGTCCCCATGATCGAGCGCAGTTTCTGGGACACGGAGCAGCACACCGGGCTGTAGCATAGCGCCTTCAGAATCTGACACAATGGCGGACAAGCGCTTCCAGTGTCGGAGTTCAAGGTCAATACCGTCACCCCACCGCTTTTGGCCATGGACACAGACATGATGTCTCTGCTGGAACAAAGAAAAACAATGAGCTACGTATGCAACAATCTAATATCAACACTATGTCTATTGTATCATCAATACAATAGACCTGGGCAGTCACATGGTCACTTTGAGACCCTTGAGTTTCCGGGAGCATTTCTCCTGAAGCTTGGTTAAATACAGCTTATTCAGCTGTTATATACGCCGAGGGCATAGTTTGGTGTAATTCTAATCATTATAATTTTAGTTTTGAAAACAAAACTAAGAAAAACGAACAAGTCTGTGTACCTTATTGAGCCAAACGTACACAGACTATTCACATGGTGCAGTTGGACTCCATCGTAGAATACAAGGCTTGGTTAATTTTTGATGGGGGTGCATGTTTATTGGAACAAGTGACAAACAAAAGAGCATTTAAGCAGGTCCGAAAAATTGATTTGGCTGCTTTTGACTTAGAGGGCTTTGTTGATAGTCCTTCAGGTGTCGGCCTGCAGAGCTGCCGGAGGGCAGACTGGCTAGCAATGGCTACAGCACTATGGTCTGGCTGTGAGAGAGGACCAGAGAGGTCCAGAGGAGGACCAGAGAGGTCCAGAGAGGTCCAGAGAGGACCAGAGAGGTCCAGAGGGGGAGAGGGAGCGGACGCTTTGTCTCGTAAATGTTACTTTCCCGGGAAGCCCATGTATGTTGGTTGAATGTTTTGGTGGGTGTGTTATGGCATGTGGTGCCTCCAGGTGGCGCTGTGGGCCTTGTTCCCTGTTACAGGTCAGAGCCCCGCCCTGCTCCGGCACCAGGATCCGGACTCCCCCAATCACCCATCACCCATCACCCATCACCCCTCACCCCTCACCCATCACCCATCACCGCCACCTGCTATTGTTGTTGTGTATAAAGATCCCAGTTTGTTGCAGCTCACCCTCTGTTGTTTGTCACCCTCACGTTATGTACGTCCCTACGGTGGTTGGTATAGGTAAGGTCCAGGTCTTGGGGACAGGTTAGACGGAGGCCTCTTTACATTTACTCCACGTAGGTAACTCATTGGTAATACCCAGGTTAGAGGGGGTATGCCACCCATGTACTTTTTTGATAGTAGTGTGTTTGGTCAACCGCTTGTTGCCACCGCTGCTATATGGAATTTGGGAGAGGGAAACTTAGTTTTCCTTTTTCCCCTAGCTTTGTGAAGTTATTTTAGATTTGGCGTACTTCCACCAGGTCCCTAGGCCTGGTTCCTGATATTTGGTATTTGAGTGTCCTGTGTTTGTATCCTTTGTTGTTTTCCACCAATACACACTGTTATTGCCCTTTGACCCCTGTGTTGTCTCCGTTCTTGCTCCGGCGCACACGGGATCCCCCTTTACCTGTTTGTCGAACACCCTTATACATTGCGGGTTGTAACAAAGTACAATGAAGATACAACATTTACATATAAATGTAATGCAATAGTAAAATAATGATGGAAGGTAATGAAGGATTTTCAAATTGGGGTAATGGAACCACACTGTCCAGGTCTATCATCTTGACCTGCTGGTTTTCTTCATTAATCTTTGTGAGATATTATCTCACCGTTCTCACTCAAATGAAATACTTTTTGAAAGATGTGAGATGCATATGTAAAACTTCAGACATTTGGGGAATTGAATGCGTTAACTATAAATATGAATCAAAGTAATACATTTCAGTGTTTTCTCTGCACAACCCCATTACCAATATAACCCACATAACCAAGAAGTGAACTGTGGGATTGACGTTCCGAGTATATTATTCAAAATATGTATATTTTGTTTTCAGAAATGTCACCGTCATTGTTTAGTCCAAAGGGAAGTAGTCAACGTGTATAAATGTCTGTTTGCTGATCATTACATGATCGCTCCTCCGGTAGACAACACCCCCACGTGGCCACTTATATATTCACACCTAAATATTATATCCGAATCTTCCGAATGTTCAAATGAAGATAGCTCATACACATAGTAGGTTAGGTAAACAAACGACTTGTTTCAACACTTTCAACATGTTTTACAAATAAAAAGGGACCACTTTCTAAAAGCGAAACCAAATCCCAATTTGCGCGATTTTCACACACGGAAGTGGCTTCATCTCACCTGCTCCGGGTTGAGTCCTTCTGTACTTTATAAACTATTTATTTGGACTCTACAGTACAGCCTGTTGCTATCTGAATAAATATTAGTTATGCTTCTTACTGCGCTCTTCATAGATCATAACAACAAGAGCCAACCCAGAACAAGACCAATCGCTTACTGGTAGTACCGCCCCAGTGGAAACAATTGAACCCTTTTAGATCAGATGACATTAGATTAACGTGTATGGTCATTGTTGTACAGCGGAAGTACAGTACAGCGGAAATAATTTGGCATCTAAACAGAGTGTAAGGTTGCAGTTAAGTGCACGGTCATATATAATTGACAGTGGTTAAATAAGATGTAAAGACAGTTTACTATATAAAAACAGGTATAAAATAACGTATAGAGGAGATAATTGATATATATATATTTATATGTATTTATTATATTATTTATACAGGTACGTTTACAAGTATTTAACAGGTAGTGAGCAGGGGTATGCAATTATTTAAAACGGGATACAAATGTGTATGGTATATGCAGTTGTATCATCAGTTGAAGATTAACATATATACAGTAGGAACAGTAAAAATCGACATGCTATCATACAGGTATGCAATCAATAAATATGTAAACTATAGGTAGAGGTAGGGAGTTATGATTACAGTGAAAGGCAGTCGAAGACATTGATGGGGATGTATTATTATTATTATTATGTATTATAGGATATATTGAACAGAGTTCAGAGTGTGTACTGTGGGCAGCAGAGCCGGGTGGCAAGGTGGGGGGCACTGTTATTCTGCTGTTTTCTGTTTACTGGCCATACCTTTATGGATTTTACCCACACGGGAGATCCTATACTTTACTGGAAACAATAATAACACAGGGTAGCACTGCTTATAGGGACATAGTTGCTAGAGAACTGAATAACACCTGGGAGCATCATCTCCAGATCTATATAGATAGAACACTGGGAAGTTGGGGTTTGTTTATTGTATTCCAGATTTGGAAATCATAGTGCACAAATAACTGTCTGAGGTCTAAACAACAGAGCTGGTGGCAATAATATGGGCGTTGCAGTGGGTGAAGGAGGTACAACCAGGGCCAACTATCATATGTTCAGACTCTGCTTCAGTGTTGATGTTGAGGCAAGCTGGGAGCCTGGTCAGACATGCTGGTGGAATTGCTGATTCTGATAGAGAAGGTGGTACAGAAGGTGGTCTGTGGCTTTCCTGTGGGTGCCAACCTATGTGGGGGTGGAGTGGAACAAGGTCGCTGATGGGGCAGGTAAATGTTTGTTTAGGAGGAGTGTTGCGATCAATCATTAAGGCAAGCATAACAACCGAGTGGCAGGAACAGTGGGAAAGGGAAAAGAAGGGGAGACATTACCACAGTATACCGAGCAGTGTCAAGAAAGGGCAATGTTATTTGGTGATGGATAATGTGAAACATGCAAGGAAAACCAAAGATGTTCTCATGTAAGGGAGCCAGTACACAGCCAAAAGACGGAGGATGTATGCAGCAGTATTAAGCTGGTCCTCAAGTAATTTAACATTCCGACAACCAGCCAAGGACTGCGATAGCAGTCCTTGAACTCGTCGCCGCGACAGGATTGCAAATAGGGAAGTAGAACTATAAACTGCAATCTAAGCGTGACCTGGGAGGGAAACAATGTGCCGCAATGCACCCAGACTACAGGAAAGTAACAGAAGAAGAAGAAGAAGAAGAACGACATCAGATGCACTACAGTTCCCAGGATGCATTGTGCACGAACATACGGAACAGAGAAACATCAGGTGACAAAACCTGAGTTCAACTCGCTTTTCCTTACTGTGTACTTGTTAGTGTTATGTATAAGAAGGAAAAGGTGCATGTCGAAGTATAATTAGTTGTATTATTAGTCTAGGAGATAAGGAGTGATGTTACGACCCAAGGCGCTGACGCAGGTCCTCAGCCAGGCGAATACGAACGGAGTCCAGAGCACCCTGTGAGTAGGCTAGCCGACGCTAACGCCACCTGTCATGTCGTGCAGTAAACTGTGTGTGTTATCGGAGTTCATTGTAAATAAAACTGGTAAATGACGCCAAACATCTGCAAAGGTGGTGATGGTTGGCTCGCTAGGGTTTCTCTACGCGTTTTTAGAAAAGTAAAGCAACGTACAAAAGCCTAGCCTGATTTACGCGTGTGCGTATTCTGATATTTAGGTGTGTTTGGTCGTCTATTTACGTGTATTTAAACTTATGTTTGGCTAACTCTCGCTTCCATTCAATATTGGATGGACAAATGATTGCATTTTCACTTTTTAGATTTTCTGGTGAGGTTTTGGCTAAATGCTAATATTAGCATAATATATAATTAAGTATGATCATCTATCAGTATTCTATGTATAATATGTAAGTACGTATGATCATCAAGGTGCACAAAGACACTTGGAAGTCACGTGCTGCTGTAAGAAAAACAGTTGGAAAGAGAGAGAAAAGCGGAAAATGTCACTAAAACACCAGCCAGGGAGGGAATGATGTGATGGTTATATGAATTCGGTTTTGTGAACCTTTTTGTGAACAGTTTGCTGAACAATGAGGGATCCCTGCTAGCCTACTCCGGCTACGGCGACACCGACGCCAGAGTCACGGCCGCCATCGCTAGCAACATATGGGCAGCATACGACAAGAACGGACACCAAGCCTTCAACGAGGACAAGCTCAAGTTTATTTTGATGGACTGCATGGTGAGAGGCCAGCTACCTAGCTTCCATGCTACATAGCTGTAGCCTGGTCATTTTGGTCTGTGGCTCTTTATTATCCTTCATCTCCTTTCCTTATGCTCCTTTCTCCTTCAGGAGGGCCGAGTCGCCATCACCAGGGTGGCTAACCTGCTGCTGTGCATGTACGCTAAAGAAACCGTTGGTTTTGGAATGCTTAAAGCTAAGGTGAGCTATACAGTATGCTAAAGCCACTGGTTTTGGATGTATTGATAATGTAGTACTGATAAATGTATCCTGTGTCGCTCATTTATAAATAATGTACTGCTAATATATTGATCATGTATGGTAATGTCTTAATGACGGCTCTCACTGCAGGCGGAGGCTCTGGTTGATTACCTGGAGGAGCCCTTGACTCAGGTCGCAGCCTCCTAGCAGGGGTCATACAGACCCTCCTCTGCTCAATGCTTCCTCTTCGTCTCCTCCTCTCTGAAACTTCATACATGGACTGCTTTCATGTCTACAAGTACTGACTCCCCTATGTATTCAGAGATTTGGGTGTAGGTATGTGGTCGTCTGTGTATTTAAACCTCTGTTAGGTTAACTCTTGCTTTCATTCAATATTGAAACTATTTAATTTCACTGGTGCAACATAAGCGTCCTCAAATGATAACATTTTCACCTGTGAAGTTGTGGCTAAATGCAAATATGTTAGTATTAGCATAATATATAATTAAGTATGATCAATATTCTATATAATGTATACTTAAGTATGATCATCAAGCTCATGGAAACCTTTTTAGTTCAAGACGTTTTTGAATCCTTTCTTAATAAAATTTGGCCGTTGTATAATAAATAACTTTGACAACATTGAAAATGCTATGTGTGTTTTTGTTGGAAACTGAGGGGAATTGTGGTTGATGTTTTTCAGATCAGTCTACCTGCTGGTGCTGGCACTGGGTAGGCTGGTTGACTGATCTATCCACTATAGACAAGTCGCTGACAATTTTGAAACTGCCTGTAATGGCTCATCACACTCACACGTCACCCCATATTCGCCGACCATCACTATTGGATTAATCAGATTTTTTTTTTAATGTTACTAATGAACAAAAAATTGGTTTCCACTTATAAATAAATACTCGTTTTTACGTCACCTCCTCTCATAGCAGTTTCCTAGGCAGACAGGCCAAATTTAATTGAGAGCATGCTACCCTGGGACAATATTTTGTAACATTTGTTCTTAATTAGAAGCGTACAGTACAATCTTACACAGTGGAGCTTTAAGGTGAATTGACACCCTCGTTTCTCCAAAAGGGGGAGATGTTACATTCCTTACAATCTCCGACTTGGGGGTCAATCGCCAAGTCCTGCCCCCAAACAATCAAACCCCGCCCACAACCCTCCGTCCTCCCGTTGGTAAACTTCCAGACAGGTTCACAAACCATCACACCCTTCGAGTACACAGTAACAACATGGGCTCAGATGTTACCTACAACTTCGTCTTCAAATGTAAATATTTTTTGTATTTTATTTACTAAATCTGACACTGGTCCTTTTAAATGGCTTTCTATATCTTTCTATTGGTTCGAGCTGTGATGTTACTTATAATATACTTTAGTTTTGTATTAGAGCAGTAATGTGTAATCGTTTTAGAGCACGATTTTACGTAACAATGTTTTCATTTTTGAATAAAGCAACTTGGTACAAAAAGAACAAGCCAGGCCACATTGTCATGGCAACCTGTAGTACTGTTTACATAAGTTACTCAGTAGTATGAGGAAAACATTCTCCCAGTAAGTCACAAAACATTCCTTGTTACTGTTTATACACATATCACGCCGAAGCCATCACACCTTCTGTGTTATGAACACATTTTTGTAACCCATTCATTTAAACATTGGTTTTAGCATATGAATGTGGCATGTGATATAAGCCTATGGTTTAAACCTATGGTTATGTTGGCTCCAAGTTGTACCTTGGGGACATTGAAGATTATATTCGCTCAACGCCTTGCCCTCTACACTTTGTTACATATAATCTCAAAATCTTTGTTTGAATGTTCGGGCGACTGATTGTAAAACCATTTCCCATTCCTCTTGTTTAACAAGTGTAAATGTGGTCTGTGATCAAATACTGCCCCTATCTTCAGTCTCACCTTAATCTAAATCAAGGTCTTAGTTTTCCTAACAACTGGATATGAATGAGTCAAGCTCAGGACTTTCAGACAAGCTCAGGAGTTCTTTCTTTAAGACAAGCAAGGCTACATGCTCACAAAAACAACCCATCTTTCAATATGGGAATAAGAAGTGTTTGTCTCCTGCCTTGATAGAGGGCTAGAGCTAGAGTGCTAGATATAACGTATATAGGAGAAAGAGGTCTAGAGATAGAGGGCTATATATATATATAGGAGATAGAGGACTAGAGATATAGGGAAAGAGTAGAGATAGATGAATAAAGATAGGATATTGAAGACTAGAGATAGTGGGTATTGAAGACTAGAGACAAGGCTTGTCTAAGATTAACCCTAACCTTAACCCTCTGCAAGGAAATACGGCTTGCTTAAGATTAACCCTAACCAGAACCCTCTGCTAGGAGACAAGGCTTTTCTAAGATTAACCCTAAACGTAACCCTCTGAAACAAGACAAGGTCTCCCTATTAACCCTAAATGTAACACTGAAATGACTCCGGTTCCCCTCCTCTCCAGTGGTGCTGGTCGGAGAGTGTGGTGTAGGCAAGAGCAACCTGCTTTCTCGATTCACCAAGAACCAATTCACCCTGGACAGCCGCAGCACTATCGGTGTGGAGTTCAGCACGCAGATCATACAGCTCGGCCGGACAAGCATCAGGGCTCAGATATGGGATACGGCCGGCCTGGAGCGATACCGGGCCATCACCTCCGCGTACGCTTCGGCGCTAATATCTTGCAAATAAACAAGACAATAATATGAAAAACAATATTCTGATACAAAGTTAATACTGTGCACATATATCACCTATGCTACATATTTGAGATAATGACCCCTACTATACTACTACATCACTACCATGCGACTGTACTACTACTACTACACTACTACCACTATGCTGCTTTGCTTGTGCTTTGGATGATTACTACTACTACTATTATTGCTACTACTGTACTCAGGTATTACCGAGGAGCGGTGGGGGCGTTGGTGATCTATGACATCACCAAGCAGCCGACCTATGAGAGTGTAGAGAGGTGGCTGAGTGAGCTGTACGACCATGCCAGCCCCCGCGTGGTTGTCATGCTGGTCGGCAACAAGACGGACCTGGAGTCCAACCGGTGCGTAACCACGGAGGAGGCCAAACACTACGCAGGTACACCTCCTCTTAAAACACCACCTCTAAATACACCTCCTCGAATACACCTCCTCTAAATTCACCTCCTCTGTCACCACACCTTCTCTAAAAGTACTTCTCCTCTAATACTTCCATCTCCTTCCCTCTAGAGAACAAGGGTCTGCTGTTTGTGGAGACATCTGCTTTAGACTCCACTAATGTCCAGTTAGCGTTCAACAATGTCCTGTCAGGTATTCAATTAAATTATAACAAATAGCTTATGTTGATGAATCAATTGTGAACATGCCAATCACAATGTAGGTCAACAACCCAGGATTGTGAGAAGGTGCACAATGCTTATTGTTTAGAATGACTTTATATATATATTTAAATATGCTTAAATGAGAAAAGTATATAGGCATATACTGGTATTACCATTACCCACATACACCCAAGTCATTTCCTAATCACAACTGTAACTGTGCTGTTTAACCTGAGTTGATGGATTGTAATCTGGTTGTATGGATTTGAATCAGATAGTATGGATTATAAGATTATATATATGTTGTAATCTCATAGTATAGATTATACCTTTATGGTTTGGATTGTTATTTGATTGTAATCTGATAGTTTAGATTTGATTGGGGTTATAACCTGATGGTATCAATTGTAATCTGAGGTGTACCAAATGTCCCCAGAGATCCACAGGAGGCTGGGCAGTAAGGCGGTCATCCGGGGGGACTTCAGAGTTCCAGTGTCCCTGAGCAGCAAAACCAAAGGACAAGCAGAGGACAAGAAGCCCTGCTGTAGAAACATCTGATCATCCTATACTATAAACATCCTATGTTATGGATGGATGGATGAATATATAGATTGTATTCATCCCTTTCATAACATTCCATAATAATATGATGTAAATGCTTAAAGCATTAATAGTTGGCTAATGAAGGGCAACCGCACTGATTGTCATTCATTGATATTGTTTAAAACAAATAAATAATTTAACTTAATTTTATTGCAGTTGTGAATTACATGGCCATATAAAACCTTCAAATGCAGACTTGTACTGAATTATTCAATGGGCTACATTTTCCTTTCTGTGTTGTGAAGGCTGACGCTTAAACATATAGATATAAACATATGTATTGATATAATGGTAGACAACATTAATGTTTGTGGTTGTAACAGTGATTCATCGTTAATATGGTTGAATAATGGATCACCTGTCGCTACCTGAGAGATGCTCGCGACGCAAAACGTCACATATGCAGCGACGACCAACCAATCATATAGTCGACAGCGAAGTGGACGATTGATATGATCGCATAGCTTCAGACAGGTGTCGCTGGTCCAATGAGAACGAGCGAGAGGCGGGACCAAGCTATTCACCTGACGTTGTTGGATCCTGCGGAGAGGAAGCGAGGAAGAGGAACACTCGGAGGATAGTAGTCGGTCGTGTTGTTCCGAGGTCGTTCCTAAAGAAACCCGAGAACCCCTGGACGTAGTTTGTTCAATTGAAGAGGTTCACCCAGAAAGAAGTGGTCTCAAACTGTAGTATAATTTCAACAACCTGTAAGGTTACAACAGCCTGTTAAGTTACAACAGCCTGTACAAGTTACAACCTCGACCAAACAGCAGAAGTTGGATTGTATTGAACTTCTGCCCAACAGACGGCCAGTGTTAAGGAGGAACTATGTCAGCCAAAGAAGACGAATATGACTATCTGTTCAAAGGTGAGCGGTTATGCATGTGTTCTCCTTTCGATGTTCTACGTTTAGTGTCCGGGGAGACTTAATGGTTACTCTATTTAAACATCGTATGTTTTTACAATTTTAAACAAGAATCAGCCGGAGAGATGTGGACATGTCACCGACAAGTGACGCAATGTTGTGTGTACTGAACTTTTCTGAGTGTTATCCACGTCACATATAGACAAAAGTCGAGTTAGTAGTTTCTGCACTTTTTGAATATCAGTTTGAACCATACCGTTGTGAATAAATGCTTATGTATCTTTCTATATTTTTTATATATATATATTCATATATATGTATAATGTATCGACAAAGCCACACGATTCAACAGTTGGACCCTAAACAAGCCGGTGCCGTCAAACTGGAAATACCTGCTGCGTGTGCGCCGATCCTGACGAGATGACGTCATCCTCCTCGTCATGTCATATAATGCTGCTTTCCTTTTTGACCATATCATGTACTCGTTAATGTAATTATTTTTGTTAAAACGGCGTTATATATTATTATTATGAATGCTACTCTCTATATATGTATCTCTCGCTATATATATATCTTGGTATAAAGACTATATAGTTCTAGTGTAGTCATACATTAATTACTGGACTGTTCTCGACTGCGCTGTACTTTACTTATGATGCTGCATAGTAAGTGATACTCACAACGGTGCTGTACTATGGTCTCTAAAAATATACATATCATCCTTTCACTTTTTTAAATTGTTTTATTATTGTGTATATTATTATTGATATTATTTAGTTTTGAATTGTTTAGAATTCATAGTACTGGAGTGAAGGGGGAGTAAGCGTAATCTCTCTCTCTCTCTCTCTCTCTCTCTCTCTCTCTCTCTCTCTCTCTCTCTCTCTCTCTCTCTCTCTCTCTCTCTCTCTCTCTCTCTCTCTAGTGGTACTAATAGGAGACTCTGGCGTAGGGAAGAGTAATCTGCTCTCTCGTTTCACTCGGAATGAGTTTAACCTGGAGAGTAAGAGCACCATTGGGGTGGAGTTTGCCACGCGCAGCCTCCAGGTGGAGGGGAAGACTGTGAAAGCTCAGATCTGGGACACAGCCGGGCAGGAGCGGTACCGAGCCATCACCTCCGCGTAAGAACAACCCCCCCAACCCCCTGACCCCTAATTTAACCCCTTCCCCTAACATAACCCTGAACAGCAGCCTAATCTATCAAAACCAACAATTGTAACCATATCAAAACCAACAATTGTAACCATATCCAACCTAACATACCCCTAACCGCCCCCTAAACCTAACCCAAGAACCACCTGGGTCAGTGTGTATGTGCGGCAGGACAGCTCAGTCTGTTGGGACTTGGGAACCGGAAGGTCGCTGGTTCAAGTCCCCAAAACACCTGGGCGCTGTTTATACAATGGCTGCCCACTGCTCCTAATACTAGGATGGGTTAAATGCAGAGAAACTAATTTCACTGTATGTACGTGTATGTGACAGAGGATTCAATCCTCCAGATATAGAGCTAGGTCAGTGAAGGGTCAGCCGGCTGTAAATCCGTGAAGGTAACTCGAAAATGTGCGTTGAAAAAGAAACGCATTGGGCTGTGTGTTTAGCACCTCCTGTCACGTTGGACAGGTATTACCGCGGAGCCGTGGGGGCCCTCCTGGTGTACGACATCGCCAAGCACCTGACCTACGAGAACGCCGAGCGCTGGCTGAAGGAGCTGCAGGACCACGCCGACAGCAACATCGTCATCATGCTGGTGGGCAACAAGAGCGACCTACGACACCTGCGCGCCGTGCCCACAGAGGAGGCCAAGGCCTTGTCAGGTAAACTCAACCTGTCCAGGTAAATGTACCCGTCACTTCATCCGCTATTAACGGTATTAACAGTGTTGTCCTGTTGTTTTCCCAGAGAAGCATGGCCTGTCTTTCCTGGAAACTTCGGCGTTGGACTCTTCCAACGTGGAGCTGGCCTTCCAGACTATTCTCACAGGTCAGCTTGTCAAATTATAAGAAGAAGCTTTAATGTTGACCCCCGTCGTCACCACTAGGTGGCAGCAGCAGTTGATCAGTGATTTAAGGCAGAGTTTTAGTAGCAGGACCTACAGTATAGCAGTGAGCATTTACTTTTTGAGTACAACTTATTAACAGATAATGGTGGTTATTTAGATTCAAAAGGAGAAGGCAACTCTAATCTCTTCTCAGAATATGAAGCAGAATCATACACTACATGGGGGTTGTTCATGTGGGTGTCACATTGCCATTGCCATTTTTGAATAGTTATCAGCTGCTCCTCCTGTCTTCCACAGCCATCTACAACATGATGTCCCAGAGACAGATCTCTGGACGCCCTGACTCAGAGTTTTCTCCCGGGTCCAATGTGGTGCCGATCACCGTCCAGCCCACCCAGAACCCCCCACGACAGAACCCCTGCTGCCAGAACAACTGAGGCACTTCCGGCCCCACCCCTCAGACAGTTGGGCAGACAGACATCATGATTCTTCAGTTCTACTGTTTAGTACAGCTGGTTCTGCTGGTTAGTACAGCTGGTTCTGCTCGTTAGTATAGCTGGTTCTACTGGTTAGTACAGCTGGTTCTACTGGTTAGTATAGCTGGTTCTACTGGTTAGTATAGTTGGTTTTACTGGTTAGTATAGTTGGTTTTACTGGTTAGTATAGCTGGTTCTACTAGTTAGTATAGCTGGTTCTACTGGTTAGTATAGCTGGTTCTACTGGTTATTATAGCTGGTTCTACTGGTTAGTATAGTACTAGTTACTACTGGTTAGTATAGTTGGTTGTAGTGATTAGTACAGTTGGTTGTAGTGATTAGTACAGTTGGTTGTACTTCAGAGTATAACTGTATAAATGTATGGATGGATGTCAGTGCCATGTCATGCCTGGATGAATAGATCATATTTCAACAAAGACTACAAGCTTGTTTGAGGTGATGGAGGTGAGGGAGGAGGAGATGAAGGAGTTGATGAAGGAGGTGTTTTGGGGAGATGAAGGTGATGGAGGTGTATGGGAGGTCTGTCCATCTTGCCGTCTCTCTACTGGAGGAGGCAGGCATCACTTTTTTAATTCTTATTTTTGTATATTTGGACTGCATCTCTATGAATAAACCGTATTTGTTAATATACAGGTGATTACTTGATTCTACTTTCCTTCGTGTGAAATTAGATGATTATTGTATATTTAAGGATTTTGTGACTAATATTCTAAAATAATTATAATTTCAGCCCACATATCTGCAGATAGTCACAAAACATTGGATTATTTGAATGTAGTTTTATTAGAAACATTTACAATACATCTTGAATCTTCGAAAAATAACAAATAAAACAAACTAATATGGCGCAGTTACAATAATAATTAATAATAAAAATGTTCCAGAAAAATGCAGTTCACAGAAACCATGTGCTATGAGTAGCTGCCCTGAAGGGATCATGTTTCCATCCTAACCCTAACCTTAACCACAGAGCAGAAACTATCACACTAACACCACTACCAGACCACTATCAGAGAATATGAAGTCCTACTGGGTTGGCCCCTTGGCAAGACGAGAGCCTCCGTTTCACCACCTCACTAGCTGTTTCCATAGAGACACCAGTCCACCTGCTGGGCAGATCCATCCTTAGTGCTGGTAGAACCAGACCAAGACCCGGAGGTAGAACCAGACTAGGACCCGGAGGTAGAACCAGACCAGGACCCGGTGGAAGAACCAGACCAGGACCCGGTGGAAGAACCAGAACAGGGCCTGAAAGTACAACCCGACCAGGACCTGGTAGTAGAATCAGACCAGGACCCGGTGGAAGAACCAGACCAGGACATGGTGACCAGGAGGCTGTCAGGGAGCTCCCGTCTTGGGGTCCAAAGAGGATTAAACTACGGAAACCTACAGAGGTCAAAAAGACCCAGCGTTGTTAAGCACACACCAGGCCTGGTTGCCCCTTCTACATGACCAGACAACATGCATGCAAACTAGTACGGCTATGACTGAGGATAGTGTATATGAGTGTAGTTGTAGACTAACTAAACAGTGCGGTGTGTCGGCCATCTTGTATGTTATCACCAGAGTGGGAAAGCTTTCATATTAAGGCTTGGATTCTCCTCTTGAAGCTTTGCTCCACTCTTGTTGCTATTCTAAGACTGAGTGAGATCTCTCCAGATGAGGACATGTTCTAAAAGAAAAGTCGAAGTCAGTTCAGATTAAGAGCAAAGGGTTGGTAACATGGGGGGGGGGGGGGGGGCAACAGCAATCCGATCTACTGAAGCAGGAAAAAAAAAAAATGCATATCCAGGCACAAAATATATCCAATCCTAAAAACTATCCTATGATCGTCTGTCCTTACATCATTTCAAATGTGCCAGTCTTCGACACAATGCTTGGATGAAGTTGTGGAGACGCCACATCGCCTAACGTTATTTATCTTCATGTAGATGGGAAACTTTCATAAATAAAAACTTCTAAACTTTTCATATTTATAAGTAGAAACTGGCCTTCCTGTGTTTAGAAATATATTAACTTCTTGTACTTTTTAATTAAAAAACAAATGTCTCAAGATTACTCATAAATATGTTTTTTTTTTCATAAATAACATCCAGATACTGACTTTTCCTCTGCTTTCTATGAAACCATAACCCATGTTAGCAAAATAGATTTGAAAAAACTGTAATATGTTCTTTTTTTTTATTAGTTTCAGTTATCTATAAATGTACGTGGAAGAACTGAAATATATGCTAAAACCTCAAAATTCTTCAACTTCAATTCATCAACGATAAAAAAATAATTAAATAAACAAAACAGTCACGTTAAAGCTCACGAATAAAGTAATAAAAAAAGCAGAAGAAGTGTGTGAAGCAGAGATCTCTTTACATTCAAATGCAAGGACTTCGACGCTCGGTCAAATTGCTTAAGTGCATTGATTGAATTAAGGATTCCTATCACTGCTTACAAAGGGATTTTACATAAATGCATAACGAGCTTTTTCTATAAAGAGAAGAAAAACACCAACAGCTTCTATCATTACTATTCATGTAATCTTAATACAACGTTGTAAATAACACTAAGATGAAATGAACGAACCATACTGTGCTCTCCCATGGTCTCTATATGGAAGTGGGTCTTATACTAGGGGAGTTGAATAAATGAACCTTATACTTTAATGGTTTATAAGAATCATAATTAAACTTTGAATATCAGTCAGTCAAACTACAAGGTAAATATGTAGATTTCAACCATCATCCAGTTTTAAGGACTTAAAGCTTTTATACACATGGATCGGGTTGTGGTATTCCTAACAGGTATTATTTGTATTAAAACTGACATTTCTATGTTTTACTATCATGCATTTTTAACTTAAGAATAGCGGTAGTGCCTCCGGAGATTGCCTTAAACAAAGCAGTTCTGTCCCAAACAAAGTCATTAGCAACGGAAGCATAGGGCCCCCTGCAAACACAGGGCCCCTGCAAACATTGGCTTTGAAGACGACACCTCTGGATTAGTGCATCGTGGATGCATCTCGGGCACGTGTTATCAAGTCATTACATTTAGTCTTTCACAGGGCAGCAAGTCGTTGTCTTTTAAGTGCTAAATTAGTATTATTTCAAACATCCCAATACAGTAAATCATGGTTACCATAGCATTGTCTAACTAGAAATAAAACACATGTCTCTGTCCTGAAAGGTGTTTTTCTTGTTCTTTGGTTACATTCCACCTTTTCTTTAAAACAACAAAAACATGACTTTATGAAGTTTAGTTCCATCAAATCCCAGAAACTCAACACTATCAATATGTAAATAAACACAAAAAAAACAAGTTGATATGTTTTCTTGAGCGTACATTTCTATTTCTACTGAAGTAAATACAAAGTAAGGAAAAGGAACCAAACAGAAGGTTAAGCCTCCTCACAGGATGTCTAAGGGGAGAGCAAACTCCAAAACTTAGATTATATATTAACAACCAGAAACTACTGTTGCCGTTGATCTACTTAACCAACCCCAAACGGGAGCGTTCACAGCTTATGTGGTGATCTCCAAAAGCGTGTGATTTCTAATGCAATAAGGCATCCTCTAATTTCTTCATTATACAAGGAGAGGGTGGGGGGGGGATGTAATCTGAAGGTAACGGTTGTCTGTGTTGGACATTCATTTAAACAAACCACTTAGTGGGCCAGAACTCATTGCTAATTGACTTCATCCCCCTGCCTCCTCATGAGCGTTACATCTTCCTTTTTGACTTTCATATTGGACCAATGTTGTGGTCGAGCCCCCGGCAACCGGACCCCGACAACTGAATGGTGGCTAGAGGACCTCCAGAAGCCATGGTTGGTTTGTTGATTGGTTCACATGTTCAGGGAACAGCCAGCGATATTGGGCAACCATGCAGACTCAAAAGGTATAAAAAAATTGGTGCCCCGTGAGAGGCCAAAAGCATGACCAAATTGTGAGTTTTATAAACTCTTTGCAGAGGTGTACCAAGTTATTGCTGTTTCACCCTTCACGGGGCTACAGGCATCACGGTTAGTATAGATAGCATCAGGCTGTTTAATGGCATACTATACAACACCATGTCTCTTCATACGGGCGGGGGGTTCTACTTTGTCCATAGTGACTATATGTATATTTCCTTTTTAAATATTTGGAGTAAGTTTAACCATTTACATCATATTATGGTCTCATATTTTTTGTTGTTGTTACTATCAAGTGTCTCAGGGGATGCTTTTAGGAAATGCATTAAAAAGTATAAATGGAATACAATGAGTGGGCTTCTCACAGGCCTCCTGTGGCCATAACTGTGGCCTGCAATAAGGAGCATATCTCGCCTTAGGAAAAACACTCCGATGTCAAAGCAAAGCCAGCGCCCTCTAGCACAAAACGGGGGAACAACAAGCGTAACACAAGAGGTAGGGGAGCTAAAATATTCACCATCGATGGT
The DNA here is from genome assembly GCA_027704905.1 of Muraenolepis orangiensis. NCBI lineage: Eukaryota > Metazoa > Chordata > Actinopteri > Gadiformes > Muraenolepididae > Muraenolepis > Muraenolepis orangiensis. The sequence goes on from CM051008.1 coordinate 28,248,028, forward strand.
CAGTTTGGTTTCACGGAAATGTGTATTCTTGCAATAAGGTGCTTCACTTTACATGTCAAGTAAAGTGTTAAATTTTGTTCACATTCTTTTTCTCACAAGGCTGTAGGAAGCTACCCTTTCTTTCTAATTATATTCATATTCGTTAGAGAAACTAAGAATGAAGACAGAAACTGTTCGGCTACCGTGGGGATGTATCACTCATTGTGTGTGTGTGTGTGTGTGTGTGACACTCTAAAAAGTCTATCAGCCTTGGTGGGCTTCCTATGCTGTGCTGTCAATAACTATTGTCTGATTTCCTTGTGGAATCCTAAGGCCAGCCCCTTATTGGCTCAGGGGCACTAGTGCTGTAAGGTGTGTGTGTGTGTGTGTGTATACAGGTGTTACATTTGGTTCATTAACGGTTTCTGTTTGATCCATCGCTGTGACTCTTTAAGGTTCAAAGATAAAAGCGGCATTACTGAATGTGTGGCGTCTGCGGAGTGTTCCAAGAGAACGGGAGCGAGAGGCGGGCCCCCACCTGGCGCGTCCGTTTCCCCCTAATCGTCATGACGACCGTGTCGGGCCCCGCAGGCCCCGACTGGGCCCCACGCCACGACCCGGGCCCCCCAACAATACACTGCAACAATACACCCCCAAGCGCAGACGTGGTGCATTGTGGGTCGTTATGTAGAGGAGGGGGGGGGGGTAGGAACACCTGCTCCACGCTGTACATGTGTGTTACACGTTGGACAGACTCTCAGAAGCAGCAGCGAGGGACTCGGGGGTAAACGTTCGATTCCTAGAGCTGGAGCTCACCAACAACAACACACCTCAGCTGGCTTCCAGGGACAGTGGACCAACTTGACAAGTTTCCGCCTTAAAGAAAGTGTAACTTTCACTCCTCACTTTGTCAAACAGTACCTAAATATCTTGTTTTTTCGGTTATAATTTTCGCCAAAACTGCCTGACGGCCAAACCATCATCGGACTTTAAACTAATAGTAAACATACACTAGGAGATAATTCCAAAAAAATAACTTTCAATAAATGTCATACATTGACCATTGTAAGTTTAAACATATGATTGAAAATGCTATTTTAGACGGAGATGATATTAAGGTGCCATAAATCTTATTTTTAAATTGGTTCTAATAACAACACATTGCCTCTCGTATAAAACCACTTGATGATAAGATAAAATATTTCAAGAATAAAATTACACTACTGTCTACTTTCCTGAATGAAAACAGCAGTAGTTATAAAAAACAGAAAAAGCAAGGTACTATACTTCTCGTATAAACAAAACCTTTATAAAATATATATGCATATTTATATATATAAAAGAAAAACTAAAAAATATTTCTTATATGTTTTTAGTAAATCAAGCAGTTCTAAAATATCTGCTCGGTTGTTTGGAGATTTAGTGAAAAACAACGAAAGAAAAGTTTGAAAAGAACTTAAAGAAAGATGAGCAGGCGATGCACCAGAAGAAGAGCGAACAGGAAACAGGAAGTGAGTGTCTACGAGAAGATGCGGATGGCTTGCGTCACCAGGCTGTGGCACACGGGGCACTCTGGCTGGCCGCGCTCACAGATGCGCACGGCGCATTCCATGCAGAAGAGGTTGTGGCCGCAGGGCACCAGCGCTGCTGTCACCTTGCTCTCAAAACACGTCATGCAGTCCCGCATGCTGGCCGGAGGGGAGTCCGGCGCCACAAGCCGCCCTGGGAACCCTCCCCCCGTGGTGTTGGGCTCGCTGTGGGCACGGCGTGCGTGGGCATGTCCCCCCCCCAGGCCGGGGGACAGCCGGGCCAAGGGGGGCAGGCCGCCGAAGCTCTTGGAGCGTTGTTGGGGGAAGAAGGCCATCTGCTTGTCGGGCTCCGCCCAGCTCTGGACACCGTCCACCCCCAGGAAGGACCCGCTCTTCTCCCCTACCACACCGTCCGGGAAGTTCTGCCGGTAGCTGCTGGCGAGGGGCTTCCTCCCGGCCGCCAGCCCCCCCCACACCTGCTGCAGTCGGCTCTCCAGCACGGGGCTGCCCCCGCCCTCGCCACCTAGACAGTCGTTCTCGTTGTTGTGGTCGTGCAGGCCGCCCGTGCGGAAGGCGATGTGGGCCTCGATCTCCTCGCGGGCGCGCTCGGCATTGCCCGGCGAGCCGGTGATCTCGAACACGGGGTCGCGGTCTCGGCTGGGCGTGACGATGTAGGTGCAGGTCTGCTGCTGGATGCGCTTGATGGTGGAGCCCTTGGGCCCCACGACCAGCCCCACCACGCGGTAGGGCACCCTCACCTGGATGGTGGTGTGGCCGGGAAGGGGCGCCGGGGGAGACCCGCTGAAGGAGATGCCCAGCTTGTTGCGGGACGCCCGCAGCATGGAGAAGTGCTCTGCCGCGGAGATGATCTCACGCCGGGCCAGGGCCACGTCCTCCTTCCGGCCCGTGATGAGGAAGACAGGCTCCTCCCCCCGCACCGGGGTCTTGATGTATGTGTTGGTTTTCGCTCGCAGGGCTTTGATCTTACAACCTGCACACACGTGGCACACAAACATTTATATACACACACACACACACACACTCACACCCTACACACCACACACACACACACACACACACACACACACACACACACACACACACACACACACACATCACACACACACACACTCACACACACACACATATACACACATATATATATATATATATATATATATATATATATATATATATATATATATATACACACACACACTGTTTCGCACACACACAAAATTTATATAACAAAAATATATATACGTATATACACACACACACAGCTACACACGCACATATATATGTATACACACACAAATACATTTATTTACACACACATTATATATACATATTTACACACGTATGTACATACACACAGCATACGCACATATACACACACAGCATACACACAGCACACCGCCTCTCTAGCGCACACACCCACCTACCACACATGGTGGGTGTGTCTTTGGCTTAAGTATTTTACTGTGTGTGTGTGTGTCTGTATTCAGTGTGTGCAAATATCAACTGTATTATATGCATGTATGAAATACAATTAAAATATATTTATATCCCATCCAAATATAATCTACAGTAGCCTACATAGAATGTATACAGTATAATATATAGTATATATAGTATTTTAGTAACATACAGTATATACGGTGTAAACAATACATATATATACTGTACTATGGTGTATATATAATATATAGTACATATATAGTAGGCTATACACAGCATGTATAGTATACATTATATATATATATATATATAATATATATATATTGATATATATATATGCTACAGTATATACAGTGTAGAGTATTTTTGTATATAGTGTACACATTAGTTACATACATCGTTTATAGATAGAATAAAGAAAGTTTATAGTAGCTGAGTCAGATCTTTCTAAAAGTTCAGGTTTCTATATGCTAGAGCTCCTTTATCTCATTCATAACCAAATATACTATTAAAAAAACCCTGATTTATTCGATGTATTATATATACACATAGGTCTACATAGTTATATCTTTATGATGTGAAAAAGCCAAGAGAAATATGATAAAACCAAAATAAGTTGATAAAACGAAATATAATATAAATGATTAAAAATAACTAGAAATATGATGTAAAGCCATATAAGTGCAATGCTATGTATGATTTAAAATAACAATAGAAATAGAGTAGAAGAAATACGAGACATCCGTCTCAGCCGCACGTTGTGTTTCTGTCTCGCGCGTTTCAGACGACAAAGGAAGCAGTGGTCGCGTGCGTCTGGGAGCTGACATTGATGGCGTGGATGTGGAATAATGACGAGATGGAGGGGGGGGTTCTCTCTATAATATCAATGTATTAATCATATCGGAGCCGATCAGTAAATAACCATATATCCATGTGTTAGGGGCGCACGTGAATCTGGGATAGTGTAGCAGAGGGAGAGAGAGAGTGTGTGTGTGTGTGTGTGTGTGTGTGTGTGGTGGGGGGGGGGGGGGGGACCACCACTCCCTTTTCTTTGTCAATAACACCAGACTCTCACACACAATAACACACACATTAACACTCATCCCAGCCCTACAACAGACAAACACACACTGCCCTCACACTAAAACACCACCACACACCATCCGTGCAGTAACTTTAGCGGACAGGAGCTCAGGAGCACCGGGGGACCGGGGAGACCTACCTTGCCGCCCCACTATCTCGGCCACATGTTCGGAGCTGGGCACCGGCACGCACTCCGTGATGTTGCAGCCCCGTCCCTTGTTGCTGTCCCCGACGGGGGAGGGCGGGCTGTCGTACAGGGCGCACAGCTTCCCCTTCCCGGGCAGCAGCAGACCCGCCAGGTTATTGTTGTTGTTGCTCCGGTCCTGGAGCCCAGGATTGGGGGCTCCGCCGTCCCCCTCGCCCTCCCCGAGACCCAGCAGGGACAGCTGGCCCAGCGCGACCCGCAGCGCCCGCCGCGACTCGTCCTCCTCTTCCTCTTCGTCGGGCGGAACCAACAGAGCCGCCGCGTCGCTCCCGTAACCGGCAGCCAGATCCGCGCCGTAGCCGCCGCCGCTTTTCTCCATGATCCCCGCTAGCACCAGCAGGCTCGGCATGGCTGAACAAAGACTGAGACAAAGACGAGGAGCAGAGCGGAGAAAGAGCGCCGTGCCGCCTCCTCCTCCTCCCGACCAACTCCCCCTCTGCGCTAGTCCCTCCCACCGCCCTCCCCTCCTCTCCCACCGCCCCCTCCTCTCCCGGGCTCCCTCGACCAGGCGGGACAAGGGGCCGTCTGCTCGGGCTACTCTCGGCGGGACTTCTCGGTCCTACCTGGACCTTCCCCTCCAACCCGGGTCTCCTGCTCACCTCCTGTACGTCCTGTAGCATCTCCCCTTTCTACCGGAGAACATATAGGTTAGAGGCGACATCTTTAATGATTTCCATCTAGGCCTATGTCCATTCTTGTGTAAGGATGAAACAAGCGATGTAACTTGTTGGCTTTAGCTAAAGCTTGTTCATTTCAATATTCGATATTTGATATCTAAATATGCCAACACACCAACTTTAGAAAATGGAGCAACTTTTGAGCAGAAAAACTGTCGGGTCTGCTGCGCGTCCCCGCGGCGCGGCATCGCGCTGTTGCCGCGGCGACGCTGCGCATGGCGGCGCGCGGAGGGCTGTTGGCATCAGTGCAGAGATTTTAGCGTTAGTTAGCTTAGCATGCTACCTTCGGTCAGTTAGCATTAGCCGTCAGCTTCCCGTCAACGATGCTCGCGCACTCGCCATGTGAACAAAGGAGCGCGCGGCTCGTCTGGTGCCCAGCAGCCTCCCCGAGATGTCCTCGAGACATAGCCACGCCTGATAACACAAAGACAATCATAAATAACATTAATACAATCATAATGATCATAAATAACACACATACAATCATAATAATAATCAGAAATTACAAATATACAACGATAATAATCGTTAACCATTAACATTAAAAAGTATCACTACGTAATAATAAATAAACAACGAATAACTCATAATACATAATAACTATCATCACATATTGATAACGAATCAATAATGATGACTGGGGATCTGATTTAAGTGAAGTCACTAAAAGTAATTATTATTATTATTATTAATAATAATAATTAATAATAATTAACATCAGATGCCAACACATCTCATAACATAAATAACGACCTGCCTAATACACGTGATTAGAATAAATAACACGAAAAGGTTTGATAATAATAATTTCACTTGCAGCGATTATGTCACATGCAGCGATGATGTCACATGTAAGGATGATGTCACATGTAACAATGATGTCACCAAACTGGTTCCTGGACTCAAGACTTCAGAGATTACTGTAATGCCAGACAGACATATAGGCAGACACACATGCAGATAGACAGATAGATAGACACAGACAGACAAACAGGTAGATAGACAGACGGGCAGTTAGACAAGTAGACAGGCAGTTAGATAGACAGGTAGGTAGATAGATAGACAGGCAATTAGACTAACAGACAGACAGACTGGTGACTTCATATTTTCCCAACTATTAGGTCATCTTCTAGAAAACCTTGTTTGAGATTGATTCTCTCTCTCTCTCTCTCTCTCTCTCTCTCTCTCTCTCTCTCTCTAGTGCTGAGTAGGCTGACCTCACTCACAAGATGAATATAAATATATATTTACAATTACCATTACACACACACACACACACACACACACACACACACACACACACACATATATATCTATATATATATAGGCCTAATACAATTGTAACGTAGTATATTGTAAAGACCATTTTTAGGTTGAATCCCTTCGTCAGTAATGACAACATCCGGCACTTTCAGAGGTGTATTTTACATACTGTTAGTATTTATTTAATACTCATTCAATAGTGGCTAATAAAACATTTTTAATATACAAAACATACATATTTTTCAGTTTACTCAAAAGACTAAGTTTCATTTAGATAAAGGATGAGTTAAGCGGCCGCTAGGTGGCTGTGGTTTCGTCCAGGTGACGGAGGTCTTAACATAATCAATAACGCTAGGCCGACTTACACGGCCATGCTCCTTCCGTTGACTTAATATAATCATTCATTATACTAGCAGGCTCCATGGAAGGCGACGTACACTAACGATCCGAAATATCTACGGGTCATCGGGTGAGTTTCTGTTTTGGTTCAAATGGGTTTTGCGTTGACTTAAAACGGACGAACGGTTAAGGTAAGATGGTACAATACGATTAGTGAATAAAGAGTGTTCATCTCAAACACGTGTGTAAAGGGAATATAGTAGTAGGTTTCTGTTTAAGTATCCTGACTAATGTCATTAATAAGCGGCAAACTCTGTGGCATGCCCAGATGTATGTTGAGGTCATGTGTAGATTGATTGAGTGATAGGTAGGCCTACAGGTTTGGTGTATGTTCTGGTTTTATAATGATCGTATTGATGTAGGTCTACATGTTCAGTGGTACTGCAGTGCTCCAGTGTATGTCGATGTAGGCCTACAGATCCAGCGGTGTTGATGAGTTGCTGGGTTATAGCAGCTGGTGGGTGTGCGTTGCTCCCTTTCCGGCCGGCAGGGGTCGCGGTTGCTTCGTTAATGTTTTTATCTCCATATATAGGCTACCATAAGAACTACAAACATACCATATATGTATAACAAGAACTATATATACCTGGATGTATAACAATTACAAACTATGTACACCATATATATATATATATATATATATATATATATATATGCAGCACAAGGGAATGGAATTTTGGCAACATAATGTAATGCTCTGTGTCTATAGTAAAACTAGTGTTTGTGTGCACGTGGTTGTGCAAACCTGACCCCTCCTACTATTTGTGTATTTTCTCTCTCTCTCTCTCTCTCTCCTCTCTCTCTCTCTCTCTCTCTCTCTCTCTCTCTCTGTCCCCTCCCTCTTACTCCTCTCTCTTGTTCACTCCTCTTAGTTCTCATTCCTCCACCAGTTGAGGAAAGCTCTGCTAACACAAGGTACCTTTATCTTTATCTCTCTCTCTCTCTCTCTCTCTCTCTCTCTCTCTCTCTCTCTCTCTCTCTCTCTCTCTCTCTCTCTCTCTCTCTCTCTCGGTGGTTATGTCATTGTTAAAATCTTTGTAGTTGTGTATTGGGTATTGTAGTTCTACAATACTGGTTTGCGCTCACAGGTTGTCTACATGTAAATTGTTTACTGTCTAATACTAATATGGTTTATTTGATACTATTGTGTAATGGGCTGTGGTTCTGTGGAAACCTACGTTCCACTATAGTACTATAGTGTAATGGTCTACTGTGTGATTGTCTAATACTTACTGGTGTAATGGTCTATGGTTTGGGGTTAGGAATGTCTTTGGGATGTCTATAATGTTACACCCTACATGGGCATGCGCAATCTCACATGCACTTCTAACAGAGAGGAATGTAAAGGACCAATCCATCGTGCACTGGTTCTGAACTCCTAGGAGGTCTGGGTTAACCAGCTGCTAGTGTGTCTGGGTTAGCTAGCTGCTAGTGTGTCTGGGTTAGCTACCGGCTAGTGTGTCCGGGGTTAGCTGCCAAATTATACATACTGTACATCTTGTTTCTCTCCAGTCTGTCTCCTCGAGCCGCTGTCCCGTTACCATGGAAACCCCCTTCCAGAAGCGTAGTGGGCGCAGCGAGTCTGGCCACGTGCAGTCGCCGGCGCGCATCACGCGCCTGCAGGAGAAGGAGGACCTGTGCAACCTCAACGACCGGCTAGCGGTCTACATCGACAAGGTGCGCTCGCTGGAGTCGGAGAACGCCGGGCTGCGGCTGCGCGTCACCGAGTCCGACACAGAGGTGACCATGCAGCTGTCGGGGGTGAAGGCCGCCTACGAGACGGAGCTGGCGGACGCGCGCCAGACCCTGGACCAGGTGGCCCGGGAGCGCGCCCGCCTGCAGCTGGAGCTGGGCAACATCACAAAGGAACACAAGGAGCTCAAAGCCAGGTAGGCAGGACCGGCCTGTGGTCCAGGTAAACCGGGAAGCAGGAACACAAGTGTAGCCCAGGTAAACCAGAAGTAGGAACACACCTGTAGGGAAGTAGGAACACACTTGTAGCCCAGGTAAACGGGAAGTAGGAACTCTCGTATAACCCAGGTAAACACAGTAGGAACACAGTATTAAACACACCTGTGACGATGTTATTATGACTAAGTCCAACTAAAACCCAGGATGTGGATGGTGTTTGCCATGTGTCTCAGGATATAGTATGGCAGACACATGGCAAACACCATCCACATCCTGGGTTTTAGTTGGACTTAGTCATAATAACATCGTATAGCTCAGGAGGTAGAGCGGTCGCCTCACAACCGAAAGGACGCTGGTTCGATCCCCCGGCTCCTCCTAGCAAAAAAAACTGTCGAGGTGTCCTTGAGCAAGACACCCTAACCCTAACTGCTCCCAACGTGCTGACTGTCTCCTTGCATGGCTGACTCCGCCGTCGGTGTATGAATGGGTAATGTGAGGACATGACTTGTAAAGCGCTTTGGATAAAAGCGCTATATAAAAAGCCAGCATTATCATTATCATTATCAATAGCTGAACACTAGTTAGGTATGTGGTAGTGTAGCGATCAGGTGGTGATGTAGCTGGTTTGGTATGCTGTGGTGTAGCTGGTCAGGTGTATAAGGGGGTGTAGCTGGTGAGGTGGTGTAGCTGGTCAGGTATATAAGGTGGTGTAGCTGGTGTTTTGGTGTCGCCGAAGGGAAGGTGCAGAGAAGAACCGAGTCAGCTCAGGCCAAGTGGAGGGGACATATTGACATATTCCTGAGAGGGGTGGAGTTGAACAGGAGGGGTGGGGTAGACAGAGTAGAAATTCTGGGTACCAAGTGGCGGTATAGCTGGATATAGGGTGGTGTTGCAGGTTAGGTATATAGGGTAGTGTAGGTGATGTAGCTCTAGGGAAGGTGTAGAGAAGGACTGAGTCAGTCACTAATTCCTGGGAGGGGTGGAGCGGAACCGGCAGGGTGGGGTAGAACAGGAGGTGTGGGTACCGGGCAGAGTGTTGCTAGTAATCACACCTCCTGCAGTCGTTGGGTGGTGATTCACAAACTAAGCACCCTCCGCCTTCCATAAACAGCTTTGACTGCATGCTGGTCCCAGGCATGCAGTACCCTGCCTAAAGAAAGGAAGAAGAAATGTAGCATCTCCTGGCCTCACTAGGGCTTCTTCAACATCTATGAATGATCACACTAGCTTAGTGGTGATTCTAACAGCACTAGTAACACTAGGAGTGGTCAGAGTAGCAGTAGTGGTCCTTGCAGCCAAGACGGTCATGCTGAATGATGCTGAAATGCTAACAGTTGGTAGCAATACGGGATCAGGCAGAGACAGACCTGTATCAGGCTTGTCCACAACTGTTCACAAGTCCAAGTCCAAGCACTTTCACAACAGCATATTTGTTTTGTTGAAACAACACTGCCTATCCAAAGAATGTCTCCATGGGACGAAATATCATGGCTATGATCACACCCACACAGCTCTTGAACCAGACTGTAGGTGTGTTAGTAGTGAAGTGTGTAGTGTGTCAGCGGTAAGGTGTGTCTGTCTGTCCTTAAGGTGTGTAGGATTAACGTTGAAGGCCGGTTAGGGTGTGGTCGAGGAGCTTTTGTTGTTTTAAAGCCAGCTGTGAAAATATTAATTTCCATCTTTGTCATGTGGACAAAGCGAGGCGTAGCTAGTTGGCGTTCTGAGGAAAGACCTATGGGTAGAGGCTGTTCAAATCTGGGTGGTGTTGAGAGGTAGGGCCTCTGAGGGGAGGCTGTTCAAATCTGGGTGGTGTTGAGAGGTAGGGCCTCTGAGGGGAGGCTGTTCAAATCTGGGTGGTGTTGAGAGGTAGGGCCTCTGAGGGGAGGCTGGTAAAATCTGGGTGGTGTAGGAAGGACTTGGGGTTGGAGGCTGGTTAAATCTGGGTGGTGTTAAGAGAAAGGATCTCTGGGTGGAGGCATAAATCTGGTTAGTTGAGACACTGCTATCCATATTTGGTTGCCATGGGGCTCAGGAATCTTGGCGGGCCTGACTAGTTATCTTCTATCTTCTGGAACAGGAAGCGGAGCTATATCCAGTCACGGCTAGCAGTTCGCAAAACACACCGGACCAGTTAACCCTCCCAATACCAACACACACTTTCCTACACGGTTATAATTTCAGTTAAACTGCCATCTGCCACTGGGGGGGGGGGCAGCATTTGCTGTGTTGCTGTTTGTCTGCAGCAACGGGTGCACACAACTGTTGAGCACACACAGAGACGTGTGTGCGTGTGTGCGTGTGTGTGTGTGTGTGTGTGGGTGGGGGGTCTGCTATCCGGCCTCTAAACAGATCCTCACTCCTCTTCCAACCCCACTCAGAAAGGGTTGGTCTGGAGTCTTTATTAGTTCATTTATTTATCTATTTTGTCATTTATTAACCCATCTATTCAATTATTTGTCTCTATCTTGTTGCTGAATGTGATCATGGAAGGCTCTTTACTGGGGAAGGTTTTAAAACATACTTTCTGAGAATTTGGGGTTTAAATGTAAATGCGATAACTGTCCGTCCCTTTGGTGCCACAGGTGTGTTTGTGGGAGGGCGGACAGGTGTGTTTGTGGGAGGGGGGACAGCATGTGTGGTTGTGATGATTTGCATGTCTGTTGTTTGTATTTAGGAACAAGACAACTGATAGGAGGCAGTTGGTCTAGAATGACAATAGCACACACACAAGCACACACACGAGGACACGCACACACAGAATATGTAAAACAAGACGGAGAGTGAGAGGGTAGATGGGGTACATCATTCCAGATCCATTGGACGCATGGTGACGTGGGCATGACCAAAGTGTGTTCATGCGGTGGGTTATGTAAGAGCTGTTTGAGTTCTTCTACTCCCAAACTCTACTCTATAATCTAAACAGGCTGCTGTATAGAACAGCAGGAATGTGAAAGTAGAGCGTCCTTGTAAAAGGCAGGTAGTCGTTTCCAGTGGTAGTAGACCGCTGGGAACTCTGTGTGTTTCCAGTTTCTTCAGACAATGAGAGGAAAGCTTTGCAAAGAGTAACCGGAAAATATTCCTAGATTTTACCTTTAACAACCTCTATCCTGGAACAAACCGGGGTCATAAACAGCAGGGAGTTTCTGTAGATGCTCAACCCCAGCTGTTGCAAACCTCAGCTACCGCAGTCGCAATCTCTAACCTCTCCATTGATAATCCCTTTAAATGACATGATAACTGTTACATGGGATATAATCCATATACACTCTAAGTATAGAATATCTATGCCTCACGCTTCCACATTAGTGTGGACACTCGCCATACTATTTTGAGTATTGGTTTGGCAGGTCCTGGTTTGAGTTCATCTGTGTGCAGGGAAAGCATTCCCACAGCTGGTTCAGATTTGAAATGCGTCTTTTTACTTAATAAAGGTTCCAAGACCATTTGGTCGATGGCTGTGTACAAAATCCTAAGTGGTAATGTGATGTCATTATTTCTGTAATCTATTTCACTAGATTAGGTTAGCGGCTCCCTTCTGCTTTCCTGTGCAGATTATAGACTCTCTGTATCTATCAACGTCATAATTGTCCGAGTGTTTACCCAGTGATAATGTCGTAGCACATGCTAACCCGTTGATAATATCTCGGTATACCCAACCCGGTGAAGAAGCGTAACGTTGTGAAGTCTGAATGTAAGCAATGCCGAAGGAGGTCTCCTTTCCCTCTTGAAAGGGAGCAGAATTTCCCTTCCTCTGCTAGATGTTTAACCGGTGACTCATCCCCTACCAAACAAAGAGGGCCACACATTCACAGCAGCAGCCCGCGTTCCCTCAGGACAGGAGACGACGTAGCAACATGTGACAGCCGTACACACTCTACACTCAGAACATGATAGCAGGCTAAGGGCTAAAGGCTAGCAGTCTAGTGTCTGTGTGCTACAAGGCTAAATGCTAGTGTCTAGTCTGGTGTCTATATGCTAGAAGGCTAAGGGCTAGAAGTCTGGTGTATATGCTAGTAGGCTAAAGGCTACCAGTATGGTATCTACATGCTTGCAGGCTAAAGGATAGCCATTTAGTGTCTATGTTAGTAGGCTAAAGGCTACCAGTATGTTATCTACATGCTAGCAGTCTGATAAATCAGAAATGTTAATCTACTGGCCTAAACTCAACGTGTGTGTGTGTGTGTGTGTGTGTGTGTGTGTGTGTGTGTGTGTGTGTGTGTGTGTGTGTGTGTGTGTGTGTGTGTGTGTGTGTGTGTGTGTGTGTGTGTGTGTGTGTGTGTGTGTGTGTGTGTGTGTGTGTGTGTGTGTGTGTGTGTGTGTGTGTGTGTGTGTGTGTGTGTGTGTGTGTGTGTGTGTGTGTGTGTGTGTGTGTGTGTGTGTGTGTGTGTGTGTGTGTGTGTGTGTGTGTGTGTGTGTGTGGGGGGTCAGTCTTTAGTGTAGACAGGGGCCCCTGGGACACCAATAAAATACTATAGCTCCTAGCTGCCCTTCACACACACACACAAGTCCCCAGTGTTGCCTGACTCCGAGTACTGGGGAGAATAATTGACTTCTGATTTAAATCATAAAGAGCTTGGTTGTTGTTTCCTGTCCAGGAATGGTAAGAAGGAGTCTGATCTAGAGGCAGCCCTGGTGCGTCTCAGGGACCTGGAGGCTCTGTTCAACTCCAAGGAAGCCTCGCTCTCTACGGCCCTCAGCGAGAAACGGGCCCTGGAAGCCCAGGTTAAAGACCTCAACGCCCAGTTGGCCAAGGTAGGACCTAAAACTCTGAACCATCTGATCCACCTGCTGGCCAAACCACACACCTGCAGTTTATTTCAACAATGGAAGAGTTTCGGATGTCAGTTGGTATTCAGTTATCAATTACCTATCCCAATTAATTGAATGTAATTATTGTCACTCAGATCATTATATATTGTCAGCATATACACCACTCTCTTTCTCTTTCTCTCTTTCTCTTTCTCTCTCTCTCTCTCTCTCTCTAAACCCCCCCTTCCCCCCCCTAGTTGGGTGTGGGGGTATCCGATGCCCGGGGTCAGCTCCAGCAGGAGATGTTACGGAGGGTGGATGCTGAGAACCGCCTGCAGACGCTGAAGGAGGAGCTGGAGTTCCAGAAGAGCATCCATACCGAGGTCTCGGCCACGCCCGCTCTCCTAGCTACAGCTCGGGCCTCCGCTATGCTAATGCTGCTAGTAACGACGAGGTGTCCGCTAGGCTAGTCTCACACATCAGACTTTAAGATTCATATCAAAAGTGTGATGGCAATCAAGCTCAAATCTGGGTGAACGTGGGAGTTTCACTTTCTTTCACTTCTTACGTTTCGACCAATCATGCGTCGGCGAGGATCCGAGTCAAACTCGGCAAGTAGTAATGAGGAAAAAAATAGACTCAGAAGTCGGCCGCTGTAGAAATACTCTTTCTGTTAATCTGCTTCTAGATACAGATTTCGATTGATTTTGTGTGTGTGTGTAGGAACTGAGAGAGTCCACGAAGCATCACCAGTCTCGTCTGGTGCAGCTGGACAGCGGGTTCCAGGTGGAGTTTGAAAGCAAGATGGCGGCCGCGCTGGCCGATCTCCGGGCACAGCACGAAGAGCAGGTGGCCCTTTACAAGGATGAGCTGGAGAAGACCTATACCTCCAAGGTAGGGGAGAGACACTTGGGGGGCGCTTTCACACTAGGGATCCCAGTACCACTATTATATATATATATCTATATCTATATCTATCAATTTGTATAACTGCTGTCTGTCGTCGGGTAATGCACATAAGATTTTCACTCACTGCTTTATACTTGTGTAAACTGAAGTGACAAACTTGACCTGACTTGAACAGTGGGCCTTGTGCGAAGGTCTCCTCCGTTGTATGGCCTCTTGGGATCTTTTCTACACTGGAGCGACAACATAAACAAATGTGTCCACAAGTGTACCCTTCTTGTTGCTTGTGTTTTATATTGGCGAATCGCAAACAAATTAGGTGCAACTAGCGCCACCTACTGTATGGGGGTGTGTACGGACCAACGTTATTATTGAGAGCGCTGACTGGCGGCGGAGTGGAGCGAAACAAACCTAATGCAGGAAATTCTCTCGGAGACCACGCATGCACGTACTGTCGTTAACGCGGCTGTGATGCTGACTGTGTGCTAGCTGGAGAACGCTTGCTCGTCGGCGACGAGGAAGAGTCAGCTGATGGGCGCCTCTCAGGAAGAGCTGAGTGAGACCCGCCTCCGTGTGGACACCCTGAGCACCCAGCTGGGCCAGCTGCAGAGCCAGGTACACACACATGTATATCTACACTCACGTGTGTGTGTGTGTGTGTGTGTGTGTGTGTGTGTGTGTGTGTGTGTGTGTGTGTGTGTGTGTGTGTGTGTGTGTGTGTGTGTGTGTGTGTGTGTGTGTGTGTGTGTGTGTGTGTGTGTGTGTGTGTGTGTGTGTGTGTGTGTGTGTGTGTGTGTGTGTGTGTGTGTGTGTGTGTGTGTGTGTGTGTGTGTGTGTGCATTTACGCATGCACACATGCATTTATATCTCCACACACACATATAGCTACACACAAACAGAAAGATGTAAATTCAATTTAAATGTTTATCATGTGTGCGTGCGTGCAGCTGTCTGCGCGGGACGGTCAGCTGCGGGAGCTGGAGGAGGCGCTGAGGAGGGAGCGGGAGGTGTGGCGGAGGCGCATGGAGGAGAAGGAGCGGGACGTGGTGGACATCCGCAGCAAGATGCAGCAGCAGCTGGACGACTACCAGGAGCTGCTGGACATCAAGCTGGCCCTGGACATGGAGATCAGCGCGTACCGCAAGCTTCTGGAGGGAGAGGAGGAGAGGTAACGAGCCACATGGTTAAAAGCAGCTGCACCGCGGTAAACCAATGAAGCGTGATACTTTCACAGATGAAATACCCATTAGTATTCTGTGAATATGGTTAGACACTTGACCAATCGGAATGCGCGGTTCGATGGACAGGTTGCATAATACGCGATAACCCCTCCTCTCTCCCTCCCTAGGCTGCGTCTCTCCCCCAGCCCCCCAAACACCAGGGTGACGGTGAGCCGGAGCTCCGCCTCCGCCCACAGCCGCTCCGCCCTCCCCGCGGGCTTACTGTTCTCGTCTCCTCCTCCCCCCGTTGTCTCCTCCGGCCGCTCCTCCTCCTCCTCCAGCCAGGCCAAGAAGCGCCGCTTCGCTGTCGGCGGCGACAGCATGGTGGCGGCGGCAGCCGGGGTCGGGGCAGCCGGGGTCGGGGCAGCGGCGGGCGGGGCAGCCGGGGGCGGGGCAGCGGCAGGCGGGGCAGCGTCAGGCTTGACCAGAACACGGATTACCCAGCAGGCCTCCGCGAGCGGCCGTGTCACCGTGGATAAGGTCGACCTGGACGGCAAATATGTCCGCCTCAGCAACAAGTCTGATGAGGTGCTGTGGAGTTGTGCTGTGTTGTTGTGTTGGATGTTATGCTGGATGTTGTGTTGTGTTGGATGTTATGCTGGATGTTGACTGGTTGGATGTTTGGTTGGATGCAGGACCAGCTGCTTGCTCATTGGATAATCCAGAGGAAGGAGGGGAGCAGCGAACCAATCAGCTTCAAGTTCCCACCCAAGTTTACCCTGAAGGCTGGAGCCACCGTCACAGTGAGTCTTGTCCGTCTGTCTGTCACAGGTCACAGGTCATAGTAAGTTGGGACCGAACTGCAGATACAAGGCTGTTAACGGTTTGTAGCACTAAATACAAAAACAGGCAGTTTAAAGGGAGACTACAAAACTACTAATACTAACTGAACAACACTAATTTGTACACTTAATTTAACTAAAGCAACGGAATGACTCTAAACTAAAGTCACTAAACAACACTAATCTAACAGACCGACACTGAACTAAAATGTTGTTTTGCATTGGTTCAGGCGGCCACTGGAACAACAGTTTTAAGGCTCTGATATTATGATAATTTAACTATTTACACTTTTTACAATCAAATGGAACTCGCCGAGGGCTCAGCAACTTTTGACGTTGATTAATTAATAAACATAGGGCAGCATAAGTAGGGAAACTAGCCGATCAGCTGACTACAAGCGAGTAATAAATACAACCATTCACTTTTTGTGGGAAACCTGTTGTGAGTAACCAGTCAGTTACACCAAGCTCCACGCTAACCAATCATCCAACCAGCCATTGGCTCATCTGACTCTCACATTGGCCAATCCAAAGCAACACACTCAAGTCACCTGACGGCTGCAAAGCTCAAGTGCACAATATCCACCTGCTTATCAGTCATGCATTGTTTCACTGTATATCAAGATACAAACTTAAGTTGCTTTTAATGCAGGTATGCATAAACTACATTTACATTTACATTTACTTTTAGGGCATTTGGCAGACGCTTTTATCCAAAGCGACTTACAAGGTGTACATTAGTTGAAGCAGACAATAGCATAACACTGAGGTACGCAAACATAAAACTACAGCAGTTCACAAGTATTCATATTGACAAGATGAATAACACAATTTCGTACTGCCAGGTCACCTGCTTAAGTAGCTGTGATAAGAGCGTGTTATCAACATTAAGGATATACACTTGCTAACATATACAACATGCTAAGAGCTATTAATGTCAGGACTTAAGCAAGTTTAGGGGCTTCACAAAGGAGAAGGAGGGTTCAAGGAGAGTCCAGGTGGACTCTGAACAGGTGGGTCTTGAGTCTCTTGCGGAAGCTGGCGAGGGACTCTGCCGTCCTGACGTGAGACGGGAGTTCATTCCACCACTGTGGAGCCAGAGCCGTGAAGAGCTGGGTCTTGGACGAGCGATGTTTGGTTGACTAGATAGCTAATAATTTACTTAAACTTGTTGCCTCGTACATGCTACCATGGTTTCTTCCTGATAGTTAGGTGACTTTCGTAGGGGAGAAATACACATTTCTCAAAGACGAAGTATCATGTACTGACAAACTATTGCCGTTAAGTGAACGTTATAAATGACGTGATAGTGACAAACCTATAGACGACCAACAAAAATCTATAGGACCAAAAACATAACACATATTTTCCATGTGTATAGTTTTCACCTATATGCAAGTTATTTTCTTTATTCAGTAATGTATATGTACATACAGTTCATGATCACATGCTGTACCAAAAGTGCTATTGTAGTATATGTTTTGGGAGTTTCTGTACTTTAATACAAGTCTAGACCATCACAAGAACAAATTGCTAAATGTTAATACTTTAAATTGCACACTTTTTTCAAAACACAACATAAAATAGATGCTTTGCCTGAATGGTCTCTCATCCTGTTCTTTTAAGGTTTTGTTTAATATTTTCCTAAAATAATTCTGTATTTAGGGAAATTGGTTGGTTTGGTTGAACTATCCAGTAACTTGCAAAATAGTCTTTAAAAACTAATCCGAAAAATGATTGCAATCATATTGTGGATCGTGATCCTGCTAAATGAATCCTTGAAAGTCTTGACAATCTCGTGATATATTTTTTGCCATATGGCCCACCCCTAGGCCCTTCGAGACTGTACTGTGATCAACCCCTAGGCCCTTCAGACTGTACTGTGATCAACCCCTAGGCCCTTCGAGACTGTACTGTGATCAACCCCTAGGCCCTTCAGACTGTACTGTGATCAACCCCTAGGCCCTTCAGACTGTACTGTGATCAACCCCTAGGCCCTTCAGACTGTACTGTGATCAACCCCTAGGCCCTTCAGACTGTACTGTGATCAACCCCTAGGCCCTTCAGACTGTACTGTGATCAACCCCTAGGCCCTTCAGACTGTACTGTGATCAACCCCTAGGCCCTTCAGACTGTACTGTGATCAACCCCTAGGCCCTTCAGACTGTACTGTGATCAACCCCTAGGCCCTTCAGACTGTACTGTGATCAACCCCTAGGCCCTTCGAGACTGTACTGTGATCAACCCCTAGGCCCTTCAGACTGTACTGTGATCAACCCCTAGGCCCTTCAGACTGTACTGTGATCAACCCCTAGGCCCTTCGAGACTGTACTGTGATCAACCCCTAGGCCCTTCAGACTGTACTGTGATCAACCCCTAGGCCCTTCAGACTGTACTGTGATCAACCCCTAGGCCCTTCAGACTGTACTGTGATCAACCCCTAGGCCCTTCAGACTGTACTGTGATCAACCCCTAGGCCCTTCAGACTGTACTGTGATCAACCCCTAGGCCCTTCAGACTGTACTGTGATCAACCCCTAGGCCCTTCAGACTGTACTGTGATCAAGAGCTGTACAAACAAATGGGATTTGCTGCGGGTTCTGTTCTCTATGGGGGTTTTGGTCACTGTGCTCCTTGCCTGGCATGGCTGCTCGGATGGACGTGGAACTAATGAACACAAAGAAATAATGAACACAATGAATGCTGCAGGACCATGTTGATGAGACCTGAGGTCACCTGGTGGACAAAACAAGAACTACACATAGATGGACAGATCTGTCTTCTCCGGCCTGTCTGTAACCGTGTCTGACCCTTTGACCCTGTAGGTGTGGTCGTCAGAGGGGGGAGGAGTCCACAGCCCCCCCTCAGACCTGGTCTGGAAGACCCAGACCTCCTGGGGCTCCGGAGACCTGATGGAGACCATGCTGGTCAGCGCTACTGGAGAGGTCAGCTCCATCTCCTTCTCTCTTCTTCCTCCTCCTTCTCTCATCGCTCTACTTCCTCCTCCTCTTACCGTTCCTCTTCCTGTTCCTCCGTCTACTCTCTACTTCCTCCTCCTCTTCTCTACTGTCTCCCCTTCCATTCTGTCCCTTCCTGAGACCTGACCTTTCGTTGACCGTTCTCTCTGGTTGCCTAGGAGATGGCGATGAGGAAGGTGACCCACTCCCTGGTCCTGGAGGGTGAGGAGGAGGAGGAGGAGGAGGATGTAGATGAGGTAGGTAATTTTCTTTCTTTCGAGCTGATCTGAAGGCCGACCAGGTTAGTGAGGGCTGCTCTGTTGCCCCCTGCAGGGCTCTCACGAGTACAACCTGCGCAGCAGAACGGTCATCTGTGACTCGTGCGGCCAGCCATCCGAACGCGACGGCGGTGGCGGGCTGCCAGAGGGCATGCTGGGACATCACTACATCATAGGAAATAAGCGCCGCCGACAGGTAGGGACGAATCATAGTCTACTATACTGTACCGCACCTTACAATATTCAACACTACCTTAATGTAGGCGTACTTAACCATACTTAAGCATACTGCACTTTACAATACTTTACTGTACTTCACCATACTTTACTTGCTTATAACCCTAACCATAGCATGCTTATATTACATGCATATGTTTCTTTCTCGGTATGATTTATGTATTTATTATATATGATATATTATTATTATATTGTATTATTTATCATACATGTATTCATGAATTGTATATAGGGATATCTGCATTTATTTTTTATGCCATGATGTATGAATGTTATTTTTTTATGATATGATTATTTAATAACTGTTTTGTTTTCCTGTCTGTTGTCCTCCAGGGGGTGCTGAAGACAGAGGCGTGCTGTGTCATGTAGACACACACACACACACACACACACACACACACACACACACACACACACACACACACACACACACACACACACACACACACACACACACACACACACACACACACACACACACACACACACACACACACACACACACACACACCACACACACACACACACACACACACACACACACACACACACACACACACACACACACACACACACACACACACACACACACACACACACACACACACACACACACACACACACACACACACACAGACACACACACAGAGAGAGAGAGGACAACTAATTGCTGAGACTTGAGTTTGTAATCATGTCTCTTTCCTCTAGAGTTATGTTCATAATGTTGAGGATGTACTGGTACCTTTTTTGGTTCGATAGTAAAACTGGTAGTATAATTAGAATAAAAACAGCAGGCCATGACTAGCAGCGCATAACTAGTAACGGAACACCTTTTTATTTGGTGTCTGTTAGATTATTGTTCTGAAAGGTCCGATGAGGTTTATTTTTATGTTACTTCAGACCCAAGCAGTAGATTTTGGTTGAGTTATCAGATATTAAGTCAAAAAGTAGCAGAAGAACAATTATCAATTAATGATTGTGGACCTCCTTGCTAACATAAAAAAGACTTTATAAAACAACTTTATACTTATATTCTATTCTTATATTATACTCTTGTGTACTTTATTCCTACGAAGGCCAGAGTGCTTTATTGCTGGAACACTCCATGGAGCGTGGAGGAGGGGAGGTGCTATGTCATGTGATCAACGCTGTGGTCATGTGACTAGTGTGGTGGGGAAAGGGGTTGTAGAAAAACCTTTTAAAGATAGGGGGTTAGAGCTAGGAGGTGAGGGTTAGGGGCATTTTATGACTTTGAGACTTTATGTACAGCTGTCTGGCAGCTTCAACTGATGCTTCAAGTAGTACTTCAGTTCTCCTTATTTTTTTTTTGCTTTTGTACTATACGTTTATACCAATAGTTTGATTGGTTTCATTATACGTGGTCGAGTGAAGTGCCTTTAAGACGTGTGATGTTGCCACTCTAATATAATGCTAAAGTATATCTTATGCCTTGCCAAAAAAAACCCACTTTCAAATATTTTGTCATTTATAAAGAGCATTTAAATAGTTTTGTTTTTTCTAAATATGTATTTTTGGTGCTACATAGCTAGTGTTTAGGTTTACGAAACCAAAACACATTGCAGTCCAACCCTCTGGCAGGTTTGATTGTGGAAAGATTTCAATTTGAGAATAGTTCGACTATAAGATCTATTGATTCAGCTCAGGTTCTCTTTGTTTAAATTGATTGTTATGTTGCGGTGCAAAGCCATATAACCACCACCATGGGGTCATGGGGGTTTTGTTTTCTAAAGAAATATTCTAAATAAATGACAAAAAAAATGGTTTCCTGTTGTTGTTGTTATTAAGTCAAGAATGGCCAGGAAAACAAGTGAAAATGCTGTGGTTTTATTTACACTATATACAACACATAGCTTGATTACATTCACATATACAATATTGACATAAGGAGCCCTATTGTTCAGAAAGTCCATTTCTTTCAGGGCTCAATCCAAGGCCTACATGGGATTATAGAGGTAGAAGTCAACTGGTCAACTCGATGGTTCCAACAAGATCGTCTGGATGGGCTGTGTCCGCCTGTGATGATCTAATGTTGGATTACGACTGTGGTACTGTGGAAATGTTAACGATAGACATTCATCATCAATGTGGCTAGAGGACTAGATTATTGTAGATGAACTGTGGTGAACGTTCTCAAAGAACGAATGACTTGATTAGTGATTGACGTCTTATTGGTAGCTCTGGACCTCAGGTCTCTCGCGGTAAAGAAAAACCAAACCAGTACCAATTTATTCCACAGGGGGGCACTGTTGGTTCATTTAAAAACATCGAGAAGGACTGCTTCCCCGCTCTCGCATTGTGGACAAAAGCCCGACGGTAGCTTTTTATAAATCATACTTGTGTTACTTCATTATCGTGGCAACGGGGAACAAGGTAACTAGTTGTCTTCCATTTGGGATGCTAGATGAGCTGTAGTGTGGTGTGTATATAAACGTACGCTACACACCGGCCATTAACACTCAAAACAACCAAGGGCAACACACACAGAATACTGAAAAAATATCTCCATATATTTGCTTTGTGTGTATTTGTTCGTACTTTTACATTATTGCTTAGGATTTCAAATGTAGAGGTACAGATTGTCTGTGGTTATTACATTACCTTTTTTTTTTTCTCCAAACCAGATTATATCTAGAATGCGTAAAAAAAAATCCCATTGTTTCCACGTGAAGAGCACGTCATGTTGGGTCGAGCAACACGGCTAAAACCTCCTGGTGTCCTCCTTGTCCGTTTCCTCCTGGTTTGTCTTCCGATCATCTCGGGGCCCTCCTGCTCGGGGAGGGCGGGTGACGGACGGGGGGCAGGTCGTAGTGTCCCGGGATGTGACTGTTTACCGGGAGGTCATAGTGGCTCTGGGTGTCTGGCTCTGGGTACTCTGGAATATATTTAAAAAAAAATCATAATCATAAAAACATAAATATTTTCTGGAATTTAAAACCTGTAGGAAGGAAAGGTAATGCACCTTATCAACTTTAAGGATTTCTTTCAAAACCCGAAAAGTGTTTAGCACCCAATCAGTGCTAGGGGGGGGGGGGTTTAGATTTTAGGGTTTTGAAAAGGTTGGTTTCAAGACTGATCTTCATTGAGGAACTGAAACAGAGCATCGGGATGGCCTCCCCAGCCTATAGGCCAGCGTCCGCACATATCACTACAGCTTGGCTTCGTAGTCGTTAGAGTCCAGTTGCTGAACTAGCCTGCAGTCCAGACCTCTGCCCTTGAAACTCAATATAGGAATATGAAGCAATGTACAGAATATGAAAAAAGCAACCCCAGACCATCGAGCAGCTAATGTCTTGCGTCAGACAAGAACGGGAAAAATTCCGCTTTCCACACTGTAATTAAAGCGTCCGCTTGTACTGGAGGTAAAAAACCCCGTTATGACTGCATAACGGAAGGATTCTTGAACCTACCTGTCCAGCTGTGCTCCGTCCTGCGTGAAGGGGCGGGGTCGAAGGGCGAGGGGTCAAAGGGGGCGGGGTCAAATGGCGGCCGTCGGACGTCTCGCTGCACGGCGGCCTTCATCTCCATGTAGCTGCACTCCGGGGGCCCGAGGGAGGGGTCGAGGGGGGGGAGGTCCTTGATGGTGGCGTACGGGTTCTCGCTGTTCAGGGAGCTGCTGCTGGCGCTCGCCACCTCCTTCAGGTCTACACACACACACACACACACACACACACACACACACACACACACCAGCACACACCTCACGGCTTCAAACAACAAGCTCTTCACTGATTGGCTCTTAAAACAAGCTGTTGTTGTCTGTAGTTATGGTTGTGACCATAACTACAGGGTTACGGCGTTCAAAAGCGAAGGCCTCAATTTACAGTATTTAAAGTGTAAGTCAACCCCCTGATTCAGCGAGGAGGGGGGGGGGGGTGTTCCCATGGAGACGACCCACATCAAATTTCTGATCCTTTTTTTTTAAGCTCGTTATAATGAGCCATGAAAGAAATGAACCCTTTTGGACGCAGAACGTTCAACATTTCAAACTGGGGACGATGATAGGCAAAAACATACTATTTTACAGCATTTCTTCTGAATAACGCTGCTTATTAGTTATTATTATTATTATTAATTATTATTATTATTATTTTTGAAACTCTGACAAAATCGCCTGGATCACTGTGAAGATCATAAAAGATGTGAGGAAACATAATGAAGGGCTCACTGGCACTTTAATACACTAGTACTGTAAGATATACTACTTATTTTCACTATTTAATGGACATCATACCTTTGTTGCAGTATTTTCCCAGACTGGTACTGTAGCTGTAGCTGCGATCGATCCCAAAGGCTCCTGAAAGATGAACAAATATTTTCAAGTCAATCAAATGATACAAAACCATACATACGTGTGTGTGTGTGTGTGTGTGTGTGTGTGTGTGTGTGTGTGTGTGTGTACCTGGGTGTGTACCTGGGTGTGTGCGTGGTTCCTGGTGTTTCCAGTCGGCAGGAAGCGTTGCGTTGCTATCAGCTCCAAACAGGCTCCGCCCCTCTCTGTTACTCACGCTGCACAAACGCTGCTGATTGGTGTTCTGAAATCACCATCAAAAACACTTAAAACACCATAGAATCAAATGATACACTATATTATAATGTTAATTAAGATATACTTCATATTACTACCCTTACTATTATATTACTTATTCTCTACCCTCAACCTAACCTCCTCCTCTCTTACGAGGAGAACCTCCTCCTCCTGCTTTAAGTGGAGAACCTCCTCATCTTGAATGAGCAGAACCTCCACATCTCTAATGAGCAGAACCTCCACATCTCTAATGAGCAGAACCTCCACATCTCTAATGAGCAGAACCTCCTCATCTCTAATGAGCAGAACCTCCTCATCTTGAATGAGCAGAACCTCCACATCTCTAATGAGCAGAACCTCCTCATCTCTAATGAGCAGAACCTCCACATCTCTAACGAGCAGAACCTCCTCATCTCTAATGAGCAGAACCTCCACATCTCTAATGAGCAGAACCTCCTGATCTCTAATGAGCAGAACCTCCACATCTCTAATGAGCAGAACCTCCTCATCTCTAATGAGCAGAACCTCCACATCTCTAATGAGCAGAACCTCCTCATCTCTAATGAGCAGAACCTCCTCATCTTGAATGAGCAGAACCTCCACATCTCTAATGAGCAGAACCTCCTCATCTCTAATGAGCAGAACCTCCACATCTCTAATGAGCAGAACCTCCTCATCTCTAATGAGCAGAACCTCCACATCTCTAATGAGCAGAACCTCCACATCTCTAATGAGCAGAACCTCCTCATCTCTAATGAGCAGAACCTCCACATCTCTAATGAGCAGAACCTCCTGATCTCTAATGAGCAGAACCTCCACATCTCTAATGAGCAGAACCTCCTCATCTCTAATGAGCAGAACCTCCTCATCTCTAACGAGGAAAACCTCTTTCTCCTCTCTAACAAGGAGAACCTCCTCCTCTTCTTTCAGTGGAGAACCTCGGAGAACCTCTTCCTCCTCTCTAACGAAGAGAACCTCCTTTCTAACGAGCAGAACGTCCTCCTTTCTAACGAGGGGATCCTCCTTAACAAGCAGAACTGGAGGAGGCTGCGGGCCATCAGGACACACGTACTCCACAAACACACGGCCTCCAGCCTCCCAACGAGGCCCGCCTCCCCCTCTGAAGACCCCCCACTGGACC
The DNA here is from genome assembly GCA_027704905.1 of Muraenolepis orangiensis. NCBI lineage: Eukaryota > Metazoa > Chordata > Actinopteri > Gadiformes > Muraenolepididae > Muraenolepis > Muraenolepis orangiensis. Next base: position 28,273,350 of record CM051008.1, read on the forward strand.
TAGCCCTCATACAGGACTGAGGGCTAGGACTGTTACATACCTTTTGCACTACAAACTGCCTGACTACAAACCTGCGCCTTGCACTAGACCACTTACTGAACATTTGTGTACATATTATTTTGCCATGTATTATTTTGCCTTGTCTTGTACTGTTTTGTCTTGCACTTTACTCTGTGTTGCTCCGGACCCGTGTCAAATTCCAATGCGTGTTTTTACAACGGTAAATGGCAATAAACAACTTTCTGATTCTGATTCCTCCTCCTCTCTACAGAGGAGAACCCCCTCCTCTCTAACGAGCAGAACCTCCTCCCCCTCTGTGAAGAAGAGATCCTGGAGAACATGAAGATGAGGCTTGCCTTGATGCAGCGGTGGTGGTTGTTGGGCAGGTGGGGGAGTGGTGGGGGGTTCTGGCTGAGGGTGTGGTAGCTGGGGTTGGAGTAGTAGCGGTGGTAACTGTAGGGAACGTCTGACAAACACACAGCATCCAATCAGCCGCAGATCAGGACACAGAAGAGCTCAGCCAATCAGGACACAGCACATCTCAGCCAACTACCAGTTTGGCTAGATATAGATATGTAAGTGATATCATATGTATGCTTGATGTCCTCTGCCCTGTCTACCTGCCTACCCAGCCCCCTTACCTGGGACAGCGTACTCAGAGCTGGGGGTGCGGCCGGTGGAGAAAGAGACGGTGGGGGTGTTGTTGTGCTTGGCCTTCTGCCTCCGTCTGTACAGCAGCAGCAGCGTCAGCAGCAGGACGACCAGGAGAACCAGGATCACTATGCCAGCGATGGCTCCCCACGACTCCCTCTCCACGGGGGGGACAGGAACCATCACACTCCCGGAGAACTCCGTCATGACTGGAGGAGAGGGAGAAACATAAATAGTCACTAAATAAGTCTCTAAAGCGCCCTAGGCTACAGTAGGCTACGGTAAGCTACAGTAGGCTATGGTACCTCTACAGTAGAATATAGTATATAGTAGTACAATATAGCTTCTCTACAGTAGGAGATAGTACTTCTACAGTAGGGTTTAGTACCATATAATACAGTATAGTACATCTTAGGGTTGAGTTAGAGTTAGTGGGTTGGTACCCAGTGTTAGGGTTATGGTTACAGTACGGTATCGTACGGTACAGTTCCCAGTGTTCAGGTTAGGGTTACAGTAGGGTATAGAAACCTGTGTTTTATGTGTATTAGTGTCAGGTTAGGTTAGGGTTAGGGCTAGTTAGGTACTGTATAGTAAAGTACCCTACCCAGTGTTAGGGGTACAGTACGGTATATAGTACCCAGTGTTAGGGTTAGGGTACCTAGCTTGCAGTCCTCGTGGTCCTCAGGCGAACAGAGACATTCTCCTGAGAGGCGGTCACAGTCAGCTGGACAGGAGCAGGACTGGGAGCAGAACAGGCCGAACCGACCAGTGCTGCAGGCTGCTCACACAGGGATGTAGCATGTAGTATATACTTATACTTAATGTATACTTATACAGTATATAATGTACTATATAGGGTGTGTAGTATATCATTTTAAAATGAAGTGTATCATGTAGTATATACTGTAGTACACAATGTATACTGTAGTATTGTAATGCATTGTTATGTTGTTTATACTGTAATATATAGGGAATGTAGTATATAATGTAGTGTATCATGTAGTACATAATGGATAATGTAGTATTTATTGTAGCATTTAATGTTGTAGTAGTACTTGTGGATGGAGCAGTCTGCTGCTGTCTGGCTCCAGCCAGACAGATTGTAGTATATACCATAGTAGTGTAGTACACTCCCTATATACTACACTATATACTAAACTCAGTGTAGTATATAATGTAGTATTAAAGTATATAGGGAGTGTAGTACATCTTGTTTTGTTGTAATTACAACAATGTAATTACTTACACTTGCAGTGTCCGTTCTGTGGGTCGCAGGTTGAGTTGTTGGAGCAGTCAGAGCAGCGCTCAGCACACCACATCCCAAAGAACCCAGACGGACACGCTGGAGACACACATTATATAGAAATAAACATATATATATATATATATATTTATCATAGTATGATATTATCATACTACACACTATAAATACACTAGCATGGTCATATATTATCATACTACCATAGTAACATATTATCATACTACTATAGGAATATATGATCATACTACACACTATATATACACTACTATCATATTATCATACTGCCATAGGAGTATATCAATTATATATAACTATGGACATATTGGTAGTATGATAATACTACCAATCTATCAATATAGTAAAGTATATTGATATAGTATCAATATACCAGTACTCAATCATAATATATATATATATATATATATATATATATATATATATATATATATATATATATAGGTATATTATATGTGTGTACAGGTACCCTCATCACAGAGTGGTCCGGTGTATCCGGGCTGGCAGTGACATTCCCCGGTCACATGATCACAGCGGTATGACTGACCACAGGACGCACAGGGAGTACTGCACTGGTCGCCATGCCAACCAGCAATGCATCCTGAAAGAAGGAGAGAGAGCGAGAGAGACCATCAGCATGCACTTCCAGGAAACACACACACACACACACAGCTGTGTGTGTGTGTGTGTGTGTGTGTGTGTGTGTGTGTGTGTGTGTGTGTGTGTTTCCTGGGAGTATCCTAGGAGAGCGCTTCCTTCACTTACTCTCCTCACAGGTGGATCCCCAGAATCCATGACGACAGATGCAGGTGCCCGTCTCCGGGTGGCAGCGGTCGCCATGGGGACAGTGTTGAGAGCAGTTGTGGTTACAGTGGGGCCCCCACTGGCCCTCCACACACGCCTCACCACAGCGGGCCCCTGACAAGCAGCAGGATAATCACATATTTTACTATACTGTTACATTTTTATATCATTCAAATATTATACTACTAACTATCTAGTTACCACGGTAATTAAGGGCCATGGCTCTTAGGCTCTACAATGGCCTCAAGTACCGTATAAAACAACAAACTACTTAGCTATCCTCAACCCCTAAGCAGCTTCATAAGAAGGTTGACTCTTACCCCCCCATCCTGGCAGACAGCGACACTCTCCACTGGTCGCCTGGCAACCATTGGCGTGAATACAGTCACATTTCTTCTGGCAGCGCGGTCCAAACATGTCCATCTGACAACACACGGGGGCTCACACTCAAATACAAACCAACACACAAGGATCTGAACAAGATCTCTAACTAGAGGTAGAGATCTAGGCCATATATCTCACTAGAACAACAGATCTAGACCATATCTCCAACTAGAGGTACAGATCTAGACCATATATCTAACTAGAAATACAGATCTAGACCATATATCTAACTAGAAATACAGATCTAGACCATATATCTAACTAGAAATACAGATCTAGACCATATCTCTAACTAGAAATACAGATCTAGACCATATCTCGAACTACAAATACAGAACTAGACCATATCTCTAACTATAAATACAGATCTAGACCATATCTCTAACTATAAATACAGATCTAGACCATATCTCTAACTATAAATACAGATCTAGACCATATCTCGAACTACAAATACAGAACTAGACCATATCTCTAACTATAAATACAGATCTAGACCATATCTCTAACTATAAATACAGATCTAGACCATATATCGCACTAGAAAAACAGATCTAGACCATATCTACAACTAGAAGTACAGATCTAGACCATATATCTAACTAGAAATACAGATCTAGACCATATCTCGAACTACAAATACAGAACTAGACCATATCTCTAACTATAAATACAGAACTAGACCATATCTCTAACTATAAATACAGATCTAGACCATATCTCTAACTATAAATACAGATCTAGACCATATCTCTAGTAAGTGAGACTGGATGTGACCAATACTAGAGATCGTATTGGTGTGGGACTCACAGGACAGGGTTTGTCACACAGGGGCCCCTGCCAGCCAGCCCTGCAGCTGCAGCTGCCGTCCGAAGGGCTGCACTGGGCCTCGTTAGCACAATGACACGTGGCGTTACAGCCTGGGCCCCAGGAGCCCCTCGCACAGGGCGCTGAACAATCCTCCCCACGCCAGCCTGCAGACAGACAGGTAGAGAGACAGGCATACAGACAGAGAGAGAGCGACAGACAGACAGGTACAGAAAGATAGGTAGAGAAACAGGTAGACAGATAGAGAGAGAGACAGCCAGATAGGGAGAGAGAGAGAGAGAGAGAGAGAGAGAGAGAGAGAGAGAGAGAGAGAGAGAGAGAGAGAGAGAGAGAGAGAGAGAGAGAGAGAGAGAGAGAGAGAGAGAGAGAGAGAGAGAGAGAGAGAGAGAGAGAGAGAGAGGCCAAAATTTGTCATTGGTAAAACATTACCTGAAATCGAAATCGGTTACATATTGGCTAAACATAACTGTAATTTGAATGGTTTACATTTGGTTCAATGTACCTGTAATCTGATTGGTTAAACATACCTTTAATCTGTTAAAGGTATGTTATGATTGGTTACGTTTTGGTTTATTTACCTGTAATCTGATTGATTATGTTTCGGTTAAACATTTCTGTAATCTGATTGGTTACGTTTAGGTTAAAAGTACCTGTAATCTGAATGGTTTACGTTTTGGTTAAATTGACCTGTAATCTGATTGGTTAAGTTTTGGTTAAACATTCATGTAATCTTATTGGTTTTGGTTTAAACTAACCTTCTTTACAGAAACACGTGCCGTCGAGGTGCGAGCAGTCGACAGCGTTGACGCAGGAACATTCCAGAGAACACGACTTCCCGTAGGCTCCGCTCTTACAGGGACTCTCACAGTGGACCCCCTGCAGGGCACACACAGGTACCTCAAATCACTTGAAAGGTTCCAGTCTGCCGATCACAGAGATAACGTTACAGTCATTTAGCAGATGATTTTTGTCCAAAGCCACTTACATTAAGTGCATTCAACATAGGTTGGCTAGAGAACTGCTAGTCACCAGAAGTCATAAGCGCATTTCCTTCCGAACAAGCCTCCAAGAGCCAGTGCTCAGGGGAAGTTGGCTCGCCAGATTTCACACAATCAGTACATCAAACAGGGGCTATGACTAATAGTCATGCGAGAGATCACTCGTTCAAGATTCAAGATTCAAGATTTTTATTTGCCATATGCAACAAGTACAATGGAAAGCTTACTTCCCATTCCCTCCCGCATGAATTTTCTTAAACACTATACTATGAAAATAAAAAATACTGTATACTGTACACTGTGTCACTGCATAGAGGTGGTCATGGGTGGAGAAAGACTGTGGGACTCTCAGAATAGCTACTGTATATTGTTGTTGAGTTGTGAGTCCATGAGCCGGCGTGAGTGACATCACGGAATCAAGTCCAAAATAGACCAATAAACAGCCACGCTACATTAGCGCTCTTTTTTAAACAATATGATTCTAGTACTTGTTTGTGTCATGCTACAAATATGAGGTGACATTTGCAGTCAATGTATACACTGTCTGTGTGCTTTGGGCTTTATATGCCTAACCTAACATTATATGCCCAACCTTACGTCACAACTTCTTACCGTGAACCCCGGGGGGCATTCGCAGGTTCCCGTTGCCCCGTCACACACTCCTCCGTTCACACACAGACACGGCTCCAGGCAACCGTTGCCGTAGAAACCGTGAGCGCAGGTCTCGTTGCAGTAGAGCCCTGCCCAGCCCGGCTGGCATGTGCACTCGCCTTTCATTGGGTGGCAGCTAGCCAATCAAAACACAGGTTGCCGCACATAAAGAGGCTTGTGAAATAAGTATGGATGTTATCATCATGAGATCATCATCATGCTGAATACCGAGTACTACCTTAGTGTGTACAACCTGAGTATCATTTGTAGTCGTACCAGTGTATTACCAGTGTGTGTACTGTGTGCTACCACAGTGTGTACTACCAGAGTGTGTATTACCTGAGTGTGAACTACCAGAGTGTATACTACCACCGTGTGTACTAGCACAGTGTGTACTACCTGAGTGTGTACTACCACAGTGTGTACTACCTGAGTGTGTACTACCTGAGTGTGTACTACCTGAGTGTGTACTACCACAGTGTGTACTACCTGAGTGTGTACTACCACAGTGTGTACTACCTGAGTGTGTACTACCACAGTGTGTACTACCTGAGTGTGTACTACCACAGTGTGTACTACCACAGTGTGTACTACCACAGTGTGTACTACCTGAGTGTACTACCTGAGTGTGTACTACCACAGTGTGTACTACTACAGTGTGTACTACCTGAGTGTGTACTACCTGAGTGTGTACTACCACAGTGTGTACTACCTGAGTGTGTACTACCACAGTGTGTACTACCTGAGTGTGTACTACCACAGTGTGTACTACCTGAGTGTGTACTACCTGAGTGTGTACTACCACAGTGTGTACTACCTGAGTGTGTACTACCACAGTGTGTACTACCTGAGTGTGTACTACCACAGTGTGTACTACCTGAGTGTGTACTACCTGAGTGTGTACTACCTGAGTGTGTACTACCACAGTGTGTACTACCTGAGTGTGTACTACCTGAGTGTGTACTACCACAGTGTGTACTACCACAGTGTGTACTACCTGAGTGTGTACTACCTGAGTGTGTACTACCACAGTGTGTACTACCTGAGTGTGTACTACCACAGTGTGTACTACCTGAGTGTGTACTACCACAGTGTGTACTACCACAGTGTGTACTACCACAGTGTGTACTACCTGAGTGTGTACTACCACAGTGTGTACTACCTGAGTGTGTACTACCACAGTGTGTACTACCACAGTGTGTACTACCACAGTGTGTACTACCACAGTGTGTACTACCACAGTGTGTACTACCTGAGTGTGTACTACCACAGTGTGTACTACCTGAGTGTGTGCTCCTGCTGGCAGAGGCAGGTGCCCTCACAGTGGAAGCCGAACGTCCCTCGAGGGCACATGGGGTCCCCGCACTGCGGGCCCTGGAAGCCTGGCTCACACAGACAGCCCCCGTCGATGTTGTAGCACCGCGCGCCGTTAGCGCAGGCACACACACCTGTACAGTCCAGACCGTACGTACCTGCCCCACACTCCTCCCTACACCTGCGAAACACACACACACACACACACATACACACACACACACACACACACACACACGTTACAGACTGGGTGAAGGGTACCACGGACACACACACCACCACTAGAAAATGCACACACAAACACACACCCACACAGGGACACACCCACGCACACACACATTTACACACACCCACATGCACACAGATGCATACAGGCAAGCACACACACATGCATACATGCAGGTACACACATACACACATGCATAGATGCACGTACAAACAGACGTACACGCACACACACACCACTACAACACACCCCTCACCTAGTTCCAGTGTAGCCCTCAGAGCAGCGGCAGGCTCCGGTCTCGGGGTCACACTGCCCCCCATTGTAACACACACACTCCTGTTTACAGTTTGGTCCCCACAAACCCTGTGGACACCGTTCTGTACACACCGCACCCTGCACACACACACACACACACACACACACACCACAAGTATGAGAGACACATGCCTGTATGAGTGTGTGCGTCTGTGTGTGTGTGCGAGTGCGCTAGTGTGCTAGTGTGCGTGCGTGTGTGTGTTTGTTCTGGTGGTGTGTGTATATGTATGTATTCAGAATCAGATTACTTTAAGAATCGCCCGGGAGATTGGTAAAACCTGTAAAGATGTGACACTACCATCCATCCCTCTGTGTGTGTGTGTGTGTGTGGGCGGCAGTATAGCTCAGGAGGTAGAGCGGTTGCCTCACCTCGCCTGTGTGTGTGTGTGTGTGTGTGTGTGTGTGTGTGTGTGTGTGTGTGTGTGTGTGTGTGTGTGTGTGTGTGTGTGTGTGTGTGTGTGTGTGTGTGTGTGTGTGTGTGTGTGTGTGTGTGTGTGTGTGTTAAAGCAGTAGTGAGGTGAGCCTACCATCCACCCGGGGGGACATATGCAGACCCCCGTCCCCTGGCAGATCCCCCCGTTCTGACAGGCACACCGCAGGGCACAGCGCCCCCTGGTGCACACCTTCTCACAGCTGGAAGAAACACAACATGTCAACAGTGTCCTCGTATAACGTTAATATCATGTCCTCGTAAACACAGCATGTTAATATCATAATACAAGATACAAGATACAAGATATTTACTTGCCATTTGTGCCACAAGTACATTGGAATGCTTACTCCCCATTCCCTCCCGCAGTATACATCTCCAAAAACAATACCATAAAAATAATATATACAATAAAATTTTAATAAAAGGACAGCAAAGTGACTGATAGATGGTATGAACATCTAATTATCTCATAAACATCATGCTGTGACAATGCCGTCATAAACATAATGGTAATATAATAAATCCATAAACATCATATTAATGTCATAAACTCATACCATATCGTAAATATAGAAATAATGTATTCCTAAAACATTTTTTTATATTTCTTATACATTTTTTTTATCATATTATCTATGATAATTGGGTGAAGGTTTTGCTATGGTAACTACGGTAAAGCTGTTACTATGGTATTTTGGTGAAGGTGTTGCTATGGTAACTAGGGTAAAGTTGCTGCTATGCTAATTAGGCTAAGATGTTGCTGGGGTAATCCTATGGTAATTGTACTCACTATGTCCCGGTGAAGCCATCACGACACAAACACTCTCCAGTGGCTTTGTCACATGCCCCTCCCACTCCACACAGGCATCTGTGCTGGCAGCCTCGACCATAGGCCCCAAACGGGCAGGAGTCCTCACAGTGGCGCCCAGTGAACCCTGGGGGGCAGCGGCACGACCCGGAGCCTGGCTCACACAGGGCACCGTTCTCACAGCTACAGGGCCGGCTACACCCAGGGCCCCAGTGACCCCCGTCACAGTCTGAAACACACACACACACACACACGCACACACACTCCTAAATATACCTATTCACTGCTAAAAATCATCACAGTCTAAAACACACACACACACGCACACTTCTAAACACACGTCACAATCTGAAACACACACACACACTCCTGAATATACAACACTCCAAAACTCTAAATAAACAACACTTCTAAGCACATATCACAATCTGAAACACACACACACACACACACACACATTTACACACACTCCTGAAGACACACATCTGAACACCCACCCACCCACCCACCACACACACACACACACTCTGTTAACCACAGTATGCTGGAGAATTGTGTTAGCTTGCTGAGCAGACGGTTTGGATCTCCCGGCAGAAGGGCGGCTGTCAGGGCCAACAGGATTGGTCATGGCTTCCTGATATCTGAATGTGCACAACGTCACGGAATCTGCCTTTCACCGCCGGTTACCCCACCCCCCCCGCCCCCCCGCACCCCCGGTTAACGGGAAAGGTGTTTGGTACGTTCACCGAGCCCACCCAGAAACGGTCACAGCTTGCAGGAAGACAAGCGTTTGAGAGGAAGGAGAGGAGGACATTTGGCCACAGGTTGCAGAGCGCCTGGTCTCATAAACCTTCCACTGCGTGGGTTTCTTTTAGCACAACAGTCATAACAAGTCACCTCTCAATTTTTTCGCACACCGCAGTACCCAGCATGCAAGCGGGCTGATTCTGGCAGCCATGTTGGATCAGTAGGTGGTAGGGAATATTGTTGGATCTTGTCCGGGACTGGAGGTTGACTCGCCATTCCTTTAGCTGAGCTGAGATTTGGTGGTCTCTAGGGCAGTAGGAGATGTGGGGGTCTGTAGGGCTGATAGGAGATGTGGGGGTCTCTAGGGCAGTAGGAGATGTGGGGGTCTGTAGGGCTGATAGGAGATGTGGGGGTCTCTAGGGCAGTAGGAGATGTGGGGGTCTGT
>CM051008.1:28285729-28290729 GCA_027704905.1 Muraenolepis orangiensis
GTTAGAGGGTTGGGGTTAGAGGGTTAGGGTTAGAGGGAGGGTTGAGGGAGGGTTATGGGTAAGGTTGAGGGTTGAGGTTAGGGTTAGAGGGTTAGGGGGAGGTTTGAGGTTAGGGTACGAGGGTTAGAGTTAGAGGGTTAGAGTTAGAAGGTTAGGTTTAGAGGGTTAGCTCTAGATGGAGGGTTAGAGGGTTAGGGGTGAGTTGAGGTGAGGGGGATAGCGTTGGGCCTCACCTCTCCCATACACTGCATACGTTGGGGTCTCTGGGATTCAGAGACCAACTGAGGCCACTGAAGAAGAGCAGCAGGATGAGGGCACAGCATGGCAGCACCAGCATGGTCCTAGAGAGAGCGGTTCATACAGGGTTAACCCTAACCATAACCCCTCACCTCTGAGTTAGCCCACATGAGTCATGTTATTATTCTCATTACATCACCTCTTAAAGTCATGAAGAGACAACCTGGTGTAAGTAGTAAACAGTATTATCATTGAGTATTTAGAGGTTGTAAAGGAGTTACTTAATAGCAGGGCTGATTCCAAAAGCTAGGGTCATTATCCATTAGCATCCATGTGGTGCCCCACACGCCTCAATACGCACCGCTGCATAAACAACTGCCAGACTCTAACATCTAACACAAGCTAGTCAGGTGCTAGCCAGGTTCTAAGTGCCAACCCAAGCTATCCAGGTGCTAAGAGCTAACCCAAGCTGGCGGGATGCTAAGACCTAACATATACTAAGGGTTTATGCACAACGAGGATGACCATGCATTTTTTGATCATTTATTCTTGATCTTAACGCTCCCAGGTCATTTCATTATAGGAGGCGATTTTAATGTGGCCCTGGACCCACAAATAGACAAATCTACTGGCTCGGACGCGTCTCGTACTAGAGCTAGAAAATATATAATAAATTGAATGAAGGATTTGAGCTTATCAGAAATTTGGCGGAAACTGAACCCAAACAATATAGAATATTCTTGTCACTCTGACACACATAAAACATATTCTCGGATAGATTACTTCTTAATATCGGCATGGATAAGATATAAAATCGAAGACTGCAAATATGATGCCATAGTGACATCAGACCATATCATTAACTTATATAGATACTAAACAGGTTAATAGCCCTCCAAGATGACGCTTTCATAGAAACTGGCTACAGGACCCGGCTTTTATAGACTTCATTGGGAAACAAATAGATATGTTTTTCGAAATGAACACAAGTCAGACCTGGGCTTGTATTAGGTGGGACGCTTTTAAAGCCTTCTTGAGAGGACGGATTCTAAGTTTTACGTCTCCTAGATTGAAACAAACCTGTCAAAAACTGGAAGGGCTAGACTATAAAATTTAACTCTTAGAGAAAGACAAGTTTATGGATAGCTTACAAAACCCACATCAGGAACTATTACTACTGAAGACTGAATACAATAAAATATCTGCTGAGAGGGCTGTGAATAGCTTGTTGAAGCTTAAACAGAATTGTTATGATCAGGGAGAAAACCCCGGTGGCTCCTGGCCTGGAGAATTAAACAGCTACAATCAGATAGATCTATTAATGCAATCGAAAATTCAGAGGGAGATGTGACTGTGGATCCTTAAGAAATAAATGATACCTTTAGACAATTATATAAAACGTTATACTCCTCAGAATATCCGCCTAATTCGGACGCTCAAACTTCATTATTTGGATCATTTAAAATTCCAAGCCAAAATCAGTCTGGATTCTTATTTGACAACAGATGAAATTATAGAAGCAATTGATGCCATGAATGCCGGCAAAGCAGCTGGTCCTGATGGATTATTATTATTATTATTGATATTTATAACAAATTCAAGGGGAAACTTTTAACTCCAATTCTGGAAATGCTTCAGGAGTCCTCTAAAAACGGGTCACTCCCTCCCTCATTAAGAGGTGCAATGATCATTTTACTATTTAAACCAAACAAACCAGCACAAAAATGTCAATCTTTCTGTCTAATCTCACTTCTAAACTCGGACATTAAAATTCTCTGCAAGGTATTAGCACGTAGATTGGAGTCTGTTCTCCCTGTCATTATAGAGATGGATCACAATGGATTTGTTAAAGGGAGACAAGGCTTTCATAATGTAGGGAGAGTGTTAAATATACTAAAGGATACAAAAGGAAAGATGCGCCAGACACTGCTCTGCTATCAGTCGATGCCCAAAAGGCGTTGGATAGAATTGAATGGCCTTTTCTATTTGCAACACTAGAACGTTTTGGATTTGGGACTACTTTCTGTAATTGTTATTTGTATTTATATTGTTAATTGTTGTTGGTTATCGTACACTCAACTCACAGCTGAAATCCTTACTAACTATTTTATTTCCAAACCATTTAATATTAATAGGGGGGTCAGACAGGGGTGCCTTCTGTCGCCCCTCCTATTTACACTATAGAGCCATAGAACCCTTCGCCATAGAACCCTTCGCCATAGAACCCTTCACCATAGAAACCTTCGCCATAGAACCCTTCACCATAGAACCCTTCGCCATAGAACCCTTCGCCATAGCAGTCAGGTCACACAAGAATATCTCAGGTGTCAGGTTGGGACAGTTAGAACATCGCATAGCTCTTTTCGCGGACGACATCATTTTGTTCCTTACGGACTTGGCTAATTACTTAATGCAATTAAGACTTTTGGATTATTTGCAGGTTATAAGGTGAATAATGCAAAATCCTCCATAATGCTATTGAATGAAAAAGAAAGATGCAATCCTATGGACCATGTTTCCTCCCTCAACTCAACAGACTCCTTCACCTACCTAGGTATACATATAGTGCCTGGTGTGGGAACATTTGTTAAAACCAATTATGATCCTATTCTTGAGTCAATTTATAAATCACTGGAAAGATGGTCTAATATGCCAATTTCTTTATTAGGGCGAAAAAATATACTAAAAATGAATATCCTTCCAAAAATATTGTACCTGTTTCAAAACATACCGTTACCCTTGCCACTATCGCATTTCACTAAATTGAGGAAAACATGTTCGAATTTCATTTGGAATAATAGACGACACAGGGTACGTTTGACACTATTATACTTGCCGTATGACAGAGGACTCAAACTTCCTAACTTCGAGTGGTATTACTGGGCCCCATAATGTATTACTTCGACCCAGGCCCAGCGTGGGTAGACATCCAAGCATTTTCACTCACCCCTAAATTGCCACTTACACATACATGTACTCTGCCAATGTAAAAAAGCTCAGGGAACAAACATCTAACCCATTTGTATTGAATATGATCAATGTTGATCAATGTTTGGTATACAATTCAAGAGGTGGTAGGGGAAAAACTGTCAATGTCCCGTTTTAGCCCAATCTGGGGAAATGACCAATTTAAACCAGGAACAACGGACCATGGTTTCCATCATTCGGCAACCAAAGGTCTAACAAAAATAGGGGACATGTTCCAAGATGAAACGTTGATGTCATTTGAACAGTTGCGTACTAAATCTGGTCTTTCAAATAGCAGCTTTTAAAAATACTTACAGGTATACAAAGCTTTATAACTGCGTCCCGCAATCAGTTATTAACTCCCCCACCACTGTCTGAACTGTAACCATTGATCTCTAATAATTGTCATGGAAAAAGCGTATTTCAGTGCTGTATGACTTGTTGGTTGTTACCTCAACTGAATCCTCTACCGACCGGCTTAACGCTTGGAAGGAAGATATACAGGTGGATGTTTCCTTGGATGACTGGGGTGTGATATGTGTATGTGATATGTACAGAGGCACATAGACAAACTGGGAATACAAGATTAAAACTGCTACAACACAACTGGCTAATGCGCACGTACATAACACCCGCAAAATGACATCAGTTCAACAATAACATTCCAGATATTTGTGTTAAGTGTGAACAGTCTAAAGTCACACTTTCCCACTGCATGTGGGAGTGCAAAGAGATTGCAACTTTCTGGTGCGAGATCTCACGAATAATTCACAAAATGTTACATGTTAAGATACCTCTTGATCCTAAATTGTGTATTTTGGGACTTTATCCTTCCGCACTAGTCATAACAAAGAATAAAAAGAGTCTCATAAACATGTGTTTACTCCAAGCAAAACGCTCTATTGCCTCATGGAAGAACCCTCAGAGGCCACACAGGTGGGCTGAGGGACATGAGTTATTGCTGCTCTATGGAGAAGATAACATCTATTCTGAAAAATAAAAATGATACCTTTTATAGGGTTTGGGGCCCGTTTACTCAACTGCTAGGGAATGTTAATGTGTCAAACATGCTAAGAAATCTGAACAATGAGACTCCATGAGAAGAAAAAGTAAAGTTCTTGTGGTGACTATGTACACTTTTTAGGATAATGATGCTGCTGCCCAATTGTTTAGTCGTTTTTATTTCATGTTATGTCATTTTTATAATATATACTTTATTATTATTATTATTATTATTATTATTATATATATAGCTTTTTTTTCAAAGTTTGTATGTCGTGTCTTGTAACTTTGTTGTTTAAAAAAAAGAAACATTTATAAAAAAAAATTGCTTATGCAAGCTTGCCAGGTTTTAATAGCTAACCCAAGCTAGCCAGATGATAAGAGCTCACAGATACTAAGAGCAGCCAACCCAAGCTAGCCATATGCCAAGAGCTAACATATAGTAACAGCTAACCCAAGCTAGCCAAATGCTAAGTGAGGCACCTTAACATCTGTATGTGATTGGACCGGAGAAGTCCTTCAAGACATCATCATCATCATATTAGCATAACAGCATAGAACCCTGAATCTGCAAGTCCTCAACTTGGTCCTGTAGCTCAGATGTCACATTGTGGTCTGTTTCCTACACACACACACACACACACACACACACACACACACACACACACACACACACACACACACACACACACACACACACACACACACACACACACACACACACACACACACACACACACACACACACACACACACACACACACAGCCCTCCAGTATGCTGCACTGTGACACCA
>CM051008.1:28295729-28450729 GCA_027704905.1 Muraenolepis orangiensis
TCTGAAATGGGGAGCAGCTGGCTGGCAGAGTCTTGCAATGAAATGCCTGCTGCTCCTTTGAGAGGGACTCACCACTTTAGCGTTTCTCAAACTATGATCCAGATGCAGTGACGCCTGACAACGAGCAAACTAGAACCCGGTCGCAGTGTGCTCAGAGTTTATGATAATAGGTCAAGAGCCTCTGCTCTACCTGAACATCAGCGCCATGGCCACACTCACCTGCTGACTTGAGTTCATTACAAACAGCACTGTGACAGCTGTAAACAGTTTATTACAAGCTCAAGCTAAGTGATCCATGGCGTGGTAACCACAGACCGAGGGATGGAGAAACACACAAACACACAGACCCATGATCTCACCTCTCTCTCTCTCACACACACACAAACACACACACACACACATACAAAATGATGACCATACATACTAATTACTAACCCTATTAGATTGAAAAATTGTAAAAGAAGAAAATAAAAAAATTAAATTAATAAGTGAAAGAGAGAGAGAGAGAGAGAGAGAGAGAGAGAGAGAGAGAGAGAGAGAGAGAGAGAGAGAGAGAGAGAGAGAGAGAGGGGGAGATGGAGAGGGGGAGAGAGAGAGGGGGAGAGGGGGAGAGGGGGAGAGAGAGATAGAGCGTTTAGTAGAAGATAAGAGTTGTCTACGGAGATGGTTTCCAGCATTGGCGAGAGCGGACTAAACAATATGGAGGAGTGAGAGAGACAGTTCATGGCCTCTCTCCACCATGCTAAAGAACCCATCGACCTGGACGCTCCGGCTCACAACTCTGGTAATACGCTAAGATACAGCAGCACAACAGAGAAGCTAAGCTCATCTAAGTGACAGCGTCACAACACAGAGACTAAGCTAGTCTACTATAGGAGTACCTTAAAAAAACACATTCATCTTTACAGTCCACAAGATTGATCCACAAGATAAACATGGTATCCAAGCCCCTTGAGGACAGTATTCAGGACCTAGTGGACTATAGTATTAAAGGAACTAGTGTACTATAGTATCAAATAACTACTGAACTACTGTATTGAGGACCAAGTGGACTACATTAAGCAGGGCCAAGTGGACTACAGTATCCACAGTCTTGTTGTGATGGGAGATAGAGGGGAGATCTTCTCTAGAACACCTACAACTTGTGAAGCTCTGGTTAGTCTGGGGCTCTATGAACAATATGCAGATAATAAGAAGGACTGACCAGACTCAAAATAGAGACGACAAGATGGACATAAACACACTATTGTCCTCCCCTGTACACTTTCACAATAAAGCCGTCATCTGCTAAATGAGGGCATCCTTGCCAGCATCTCTGCATGAAACGATGATATGATATAAACCCTTCAGAGATGAGATGCCCGATGAGTAAATGAGTCTTAATCTGTAAAAACGTACTATTAAATATCAAAATCAAGGAAAATATTTGTAGGTTACCAAGACACGTTTACACTGCAAAGCAACAACACATGGAAACATCACATATCTACTTTTTAATGCGAGTTAGCAGATCGTGCGCCCGTTTTTTTTTTTTTATGTACGAATGTGTGCGTCGGAGTGCGTGAAGAAAATGCCTTTCACCCAACTCAAAGAACCAAAAAGATGAACACAGAGCCAACGGCCGAACACTATTCCCAATAAGCGTTAGACCAGCTGTGTTTTCCAGAGCCCTATATTCCCCCGTATTCTTCATATCGGGACGGTGCCCTTATCCTACTGTTGAGACTGCATGCCACACCAAAGTTGACGTTATATATTCAAGTAACATATGAGTGATATGATAGGTGATTGCACATGCTGAGAAACATTAAAACAAAAACAAAAAACACATCCAAAAGTTGAATTTACCTGTCAATTATTTCCACTATTTTCTCTCATATTTTGTTCTACAGTGTAAAACAAACAAACAACCGGATCAACTCTGTTTGAAGCTTAACTTACCTTGGAACGATCCACCCCTTGTGTCACTAATCACGTACTGTGATGTATTAATATTGTTGTATTGTATTCAACAGAGCGATGAGTTTCTAACGGAACAGATGCAGGCATCCAGCAGGGGGGAGGGTCCTCCAAGCCACGACACCACTGGAAACCCGGAGGGGAGGGTGGGGGGGGGGGGGGGAGGCAGGAGGAGAGGGGATGTAGAGGAAAGAAGAGGACAGGGAGGAGGGGAGAAGTGGAGAAGTAAGATATGAGGGGAGGTAGGAGGAGAGGTAGAGGGGGAGAAGAGGAGAGGTAAGAGAGGAGGGGAGGTAGGATAAGAAGGAAGGAGAGGTGGCAATGTAGGTATTGTAGTACAATATCCCTTTAATACATATAAGTATCTCTCCTACAGTTAGTGTTTACAGCTTTATGGCATTTGCACAAAACGCTGGACAATATACATAACGAATGGGTTTTATTTGACTGGTTTGTCACTGCCATGCTGTCTGCTATTGATTGATTTAACCAAACAATAACTATATATGGTGAGATAAGACGTAAGAATAGTTCTGGTCGCATAGTTTTACACATTACCAGTAGCCATTAGTTCTAGTGGCATAGTTTTACACATTACCAGTAGCCATTAACGGACATCTTTTAAATATCAATATATGACGATATTCCTAGTAGGCCTACTACTCACTATGGACCTGTCAATTAACTATACGAACCCGCCGGTTACTACTTAAGTTTCATAACAATGAATACAACGAGTGCACTCTGGTGCCATCTAGTGTAATCATCCGGACACTTCAGGTGTAAAAGCATGAATAATATCGACTTGAAAACTGCAAATTGTACTGTCATACGTCGCCAACCGAACACAAACTACAGCTGCACGCCCTTGTTTCAAGGTAGACACAGGAATCCTTAAAATCCTGTACAGTTAAAAACATGAACATATCATTTAACAGTGACTTTGCTGATCTTTTATTGCTTATTCTTATTGTATATATTATTTGTATTTGTATTTGTATGGTATTGTTTTGGAGATGTATACAGCGGGAGGGAATGGGGAGTAAGCATTCCAATGTACCTAAAAAATATCCTGCAAGAACCACACAGTGAAATCCTGCAGGATATTTAGTTTTATTGAAAAGTTATACAAATAAAAGTACTAAATACATCTTGAAAATGTATTTATCAATTTAACTACACATTCAATTGAATTCAAACACATTTGCTTTGAATGTGTTCGATTACGATTTCAAATGAACTGCTTCGAAAAGACAACAGTAAACTAAACCAACGACTCAACTAAGTGGATAAAGAGAGAGAGGTACTGCTCAACGTTCAACGAACCATTTATGTTTTAGTATTCTTCCCATTTGATGGTCTGTAACAAAACTGACAAAGATGTCTTTGAGATAGACACACGGGAGTCACATGGATGTTTAGTCTATTTGTTCAAGTTCACCTTGAGAATCCCTGAGGTACTGCAATGCGTTTCTCTTTCTGCCCATCTGGTTGTTAGTACTGGGTCTATATACTGGGTCTTTTTTTATGGTGAATTTAGATCTTTAGCCCCTTAGCATGTTGTACTTGCTTGGTTTGAGTCTGTGCTGTATAAAAGAGCTAGTTAATCTTGGAATGTGTCGGTAGATTGTAAACAATTCCACAATTGGTCCATGGAAGAGTTTTTGAAGTCTTCCATTACTAATCTCAAACAGGAATGCCCCACAAAACATGCAATAGTATGTGGACATTATAGCCGACATGACTTTCCAATACAGTTCAACACAATAAAATAGCTCAGACAAGGTTATACCATCAGAGGAAACAGAATGTAGCATGTACAAGCAGTAAGACATGTTACAGTTCACGTTCACTGGCGGGGCGGTTTCATTGCAAGCAATATTTTGTTTATGCGGTACTTGTACTTTGGTTCAAGGTGGTAGTTGGACTCAAACCACCATGTGTATTTGCCGACACATCAAGTAAAACGCCACGCATGTAGTCAAAGGTATGGAAGCCCGATTCCGCCACTTGAAAAAAAAGTCATGTTAAAACTCATTATTATGATTTACTATCTCATTATTATTATGACTTACTATCTCATAATAGTGAGATACTATCTCATCATTTTGAGATACTAGCTCATATGTATGAGATAGTCAAGTCATAATTATGAGATACTTTTTGCACTAGTTTTCCGTTGTTACTATGACACTGACAACATTTAAAAACTTTGACTTCTCAAGGTTTAAAGAAGTTTCCATTACCGTTCACAACCTACAGGTGCACACAATAGCATAGGTTACTCCACCTAATTATTGAATGAAAATTAAACAACCATTGTTCCTTTTCTAATGGACTAGTTAAGACAATGTCAATTATAGTGGAAATTGTATCACACTGCAGGGATTAACATGAGAATGTATGGAAGAGGACAATAACATCATTTCATGACTTTCACAAAACTTTCAATGAATATACTCAATTACATGACTTTGGAAATTGGTACTTTTAAAATTCCATGACTTTCCAGGATTCCCATGACCCTGATTAACACGCTTCCTCAACAAGTAGTCTCTCTGTCCACAGCCTCCGTGGAACATGTCCAGTTCAGTCTGTTGTTGAGGTATCTAGAGCCCTCCAACAGCCTGCTTGTGTAAGTTTGGAAAGGGGACTTTAGAGAACGATAGACATTTGACTATAGCCAGAAATAAGTGAGTCTGTTGTTGCTGAACACCCACGTATCTTTGTAAACATTTAATAGACTATTTATCATTAATATTTAACTATATACAGGGGGAGTCCGTTTCTCTGGACAAGAGGGGGGCAGGGTGACTATCATAATTATGAGATACTCAGTGATAATGAGAAAGTTAAGTCATAATGAGAAAGTTAAGTCATAATTATGAGATACTAAGTCATGAGTTGTCACTTTTTTCAAGTGGCAGAAACGGGCTTCCATACATAGGCGAATCCGCTAAGCATATCAAAGTACAACGTGTCTGGCTTGTACTGCCTCTTCAACCCATATGGAATTAACACCACTTGCACCCATGTTCTCCATTGAATCGTTTAGTCAGTTATACAAAGTCAATTGCAAAAGAGTTGGTTCATTCTCGCAGCTGGTGTTTATTTCAGACAGGAGGGTGAAAACACCCAACGTGGGTGTGACACTCATACGATGCATGTAGTCATGTTCGTGTGTAAATTAACTACACCTATTACAGACACGTGAACACCACGTTACAGGTGACGGCCAGTAACCAGTAATTCACAATATACACGAAATCAAATCGTTGTTAAAAGTGATAAGTCTCCTCCCTACAAAGTCCACAACTCTAATCAAATGACCGTGAAGCAACGTCCATGCGTCACAACAGGACATCAAACATGTCGATCTTCAAAGCTCATTAAAGGTTTGGATTAATCGTCCAGTGGGACAGATTTCAAAAAAGGGTAATTGGTCGTGGGCTCATGGATCGATACTCTGGTACACCTGGAAGCGGTACTGGATGCCGTTCTCCTCCTGCAACTCAGACGACACCCCGGGATACTCCGGCAGCAGGCGGTACCGAGTCGGCCCGATGTCCGGGAAGAACGTGTCGCTCGGAAACTGCTTCAGAATCTGCGTGACAAACAGCCTCCGGGGGCCCGGGGTCTCCATCACCTCGGAGTACAGGGAGCTGCCGCCGATCACCCACACCTGGTCCGCCAGCAGACCCCCCGTCGTCGAGGGTCCGTCGAGCAGGCGGAGGGCGGAGGCCAGGTCCCGGGCCAGGTGGTGCGCTCCGGCCGGGGGCGCTTCCAGTTGCCGGCTCAGCACAATGTTGATCCGGTCGTTGAGCGGCCGGTTCTTTTCCGGGATGGAGAACCACGTCCTTCGGCCCATGATGACCACGTTCCGCCGATCCTCCGCACCGGGAGTCCTCGTTACGGTCAACCGGCGGAAATGTTTGAACTCGTTGTTGAGTCTAGTGGGGTGCCAGGGGAGGTCTCCTTTATAGCCGATCCCCCGGTCCGGACACACCGCTACGATACAGTTCAGCACCCGGGACATTCCTGCAGGCCTTGTATGAAGTAGTATGTATGAAGTAGTATGAAGTAAACAGGTAAACAAATACACGGTGTGTAAAGACTCAACTTTCCGCAGACTGGAGGTTGGAGTCCACAGGTTCCCGCCAGACACGACCCGGAAGTTATCGAGACGTCTATTTTGATATCTTTTTGTATATATTTTTTTGTCTCACTCGTTTATTGTGTTGCTCCAACTGCGTTCTCACCAGTGTATTACAGTTATGCTTTCCTGGCTTTTGTTCTGAAAAATAAAACAAATTCAAAGTGAACTTTGATCGTAAGTGGCTGGAGTGCTTCCGGTGTTGTGTATCCCCAGAAGGAACCACATGGCGGACGTGAACCGGCGAGTCTTGTTATTATAACACATGTATATATGTTATGTGTATGGGAGCACAACAAGAAAGACATTCTAAGGTAACGGCGTACGTGTAAGGATCCCTTAGCTTTCATTTCTGTTAATATCAGAAAATTGTTGTCCAATAGATAATACCTGAACAAAGATATTACGCAGTAATCATCAAAACATAAGCATAAAGAGTAAACCCACCACCTCTGTAGACTTATATGTCATGTTGTGTGCATGTCGAGTACATGCATTGCACATCTTGCCTAATAGTTGTATTGCTAATGTACTTTCTCCTGTTATTTTGGCTGTGCTATATTGTCACCACTGACTTCAAAGATAAGAAGTGGACATGACTCATTTGGCAGTGGCAGAGAAGCCGTTCCTAAAAGTACTTTTCTATGTTTGATGACAGGTGATTCTGAGGCGTGGGTCAGAGAACCGACATCTGAACTGCTGAACATCAGAGATGGCCGACAGCCGACCAGAGCGAGGGATGAAATTCGCAAAGCAGCAACTCCTCCGACACGGCTGGACAGAAGGTACGGGACTTAAACGAGGAAACTGCAAGGTTTTATGATGAACTCCAGGCTAGAACCAATGAAACCTTAATGAAGGTGACTCTCTCTACTGACCGTTGTACATGCCATATACATTCCTATATGAAGTATATGGCAGTAGTCGTATAAAGTTATTATTATGTTGTTAAATAAGGTGTAGAATGTGATGTAATGTGTGTCTATGAATGTAATTGACTGCAGGTAAAGGACTCGGGCGGGATGAGAATGGTATCTCAGAAGCCATCAAAGTCAAAGTCAAATGCAACAAAGAAGGGGTAGGTGTGTGTGTGTGTGTGTGTGTGTGTGTGTGTGTGTGTGTGTGTGTGTGTGTGTGTGTGTGTGTGTGTGTGTGTGTGTGTGTGTGTGTGTGTGTGTGTGTGTGTGTGTGTGTGTGTGTGTGTGTGTGTGTGTGTGTGTGTGTGTGTGTGTTCTAACAGTTATCTTCTGTTCCAGATCGGACACAAGAAGGCAGAAGAGTTCACCTTCCATTGGTGGGATCACGTCTTCAACAAGGCTTCCTCTAGCCTGCAGGTGGAGTCTGACCAGGTAGGCTACCGGGAGTACCAGTAATGACCAGGTGTAATGTAGTATAGTCTTCTAGTTTATAATCTGAGCATGTAAAATTGAATAGTTTATAATCTGATCAGATATACTTTGGTATAATGTTGTAGTGATTAATCTGTGCAGGTATAATCTGGTATACTTTTGTAGTTTATAATCTGGTATCATTTTATAGTTTTAAATCTGATCAGGTTAATCTGGTATTTATTTAATAGTTTATAATCTGAGCAGGTATAATCTGGTATACTTGTATAGTTCATAATCCTACCAGAATGTTGTTTTGTCCAGAACGGAGTGGAGGTGAAGACGACTGTGGACCTAGAGGGGGCCGTCTCCAACAAGAAACCCAGAAGAGCGGCACTGTGCAAGGACAAGATGTACGGCCGCTTCGTCAAGGTATAGCGTCTCACAGTGGCAGCGCACCCTCACTCCTCATGCATGTCCTCATACACCTGAGCACCACACACCAACCGATCGGGGATGGGTGTGATGTTTGTGCCTCAGGCGGGGACTCTGCTGTCAGGAGAGGTGCAGCCAGAACCCCAGAGCAGCGATTCCAGCAGCAGCTCAGAGGACGACGACCGCATGGACCTGTCTTCTACTACCAGGTACTAGTCATACACATACAGGTGTGTGTGTGTGTGTGTGTGTGTGTGTGTGTGTGTGTGTGTGTGTGTGTGTGTGTGTGTGTGTGTGTGTGTGTGTGTGTGTGTGTGTGTGTGTGTGTGTGTGTGTGTGTGTGTGTGTGTGTGTGTGTGTGTGTGTGTGTGTGTGTGTGTGTGTGTGTGTGTGTTTTTACTAAAAGTACTTTGTATTTTCTCAACAGGCTTTCTGATGCTGACCTAATGAAGGCTTGTGGAGGACGAACGGCTCACAAGTAACACTTTTATTATTATTATAATTATTGTTATTATTAATATAAGAAGTGCTGTAGGTAAGATTTGAGAGTTGTGAAGAGAGCAGAAGAAGAAAAAAAACCTCCCCTTTGAGATTTGTTGAATTTCCCCCACCTGTGATTGACAGGCGAGACAGATTCCCCAAACCAACCACGGAGGAAATCCCCTTATTGGTCAGAAATTAGCCCGGAACGTTCTAAATTGAAATGGTCTTATATAGTGTATTTCACTCAATAAGTTGACGGGTGGCTATGCCATTTCTAACAAATTCCAAATGATGTACTATCGCTACATTTGTAAAAGTAATTAATAATAGAAAGTGACTTACATATTTTATTATGTAGAACAGAAGCAACTGTATTATGGAACCCAGACGATGGGATGGCTTCAAATTGCAGACTGAAAACTTACTGAGCTCACATTAATGGCAAAAATATGGCTTCCACACATAATGTTCTCGCATGCCATTGGTTGTATGAGACTATTTCTGTTTGAATGCGACAGAGCCCTACTGAAATCAGTGATCACACTTACGCCTCTGCACCCGCGCACAGCAGCAGTTTTTACAGTGGAAATTCTATTTCTATGATGCAAAAATGCCCATCATTCCCACTAATAGTGAATCATATCACAATCACAATATCTTTCAAAATAATCACACTATGGTATGACTTTGACCATATTGTTCAGCCCTAATCAGCACTGTGCACGCACACATCAACACAGTGCTCATTTAAAGATATTACTATTTATATGACTCTACTATCAACTTTGTATATAGTCTATTTAAAGTGGTTAAAGACTTCATTTCCCATGACCACCTTCTTTTCTCTCTTGGCCAGGGGGGCACGGCACGGCTTCAACATGAGCGCAAAGCTGGCCAGATTGGAACAACAGGAAGCAGAATTCATGGCCAAATATGGCAAGAAAAATCAACTGTCAAACAACCAACCAAAGAACAGCCCACCTGTCGACCAATCAGTAGCGAGATGCCAGGAGGAGATGAGTGAGGTTCCCCAGAAGGAGAAGAAGAAGGAGAAGAAGGAGAAGAGAGCTGATCAAGAAGAGGAGGAATTCACACCCCAGAAGGAAAGGAAGAGAGGGGAGGAGCACGAGGAGGAAGAGGAAGAGGGAGTGATGGAGGTTGCTGTGGCGACAGTAGAGGGTTCCTTAGAAAAACAACCCAGTAAACAAAATAAAATAAAATCCTGCAGGGAAGAGAAGAAGACTGAAGAGGATTGTCCTCCTCAACCCAAGCAGAAGAAGAAGAAGAAGGAGAAGAAAAAGAAAAGGAAGGAGGAGGAGACAAACATGGAGGAGGAGAAGAGTGTAGAGGAGGATCAGAACCAGGAGGAGGCCCAGGCCACTGCCCCTCCCAAGAGGAGTAAGAAGAAGGAGATAAAGATAGATGAGGATCAGAACCAGGAGGAGGCCCAGGCCACTGCTCCTCCCAAGAGGAGTAAGAAGAAGGAGATAAAGATAGATGAGGATCAGAACCAGGAGGAGGTCCAGGACGCTGCTCCTTCCAAGAGGAGTAAGAAGAAGAAGAAGGAGATAAAAATGGAGGAGGATCAGAACCAGGAGGAGGTCCAGGACGCTGCTCCTCCCAAGAGGAGTAAGAAGAAGAAGGAGATAAAGATAGATGAGGATCAGAACCAGGAGGTCCAGGACGCTGCTCCTTCCAAGAGGAGTAAGAAGAAGGAGGAGATACAAATGGAGGAGGATCAGAACCAGGAGGTCCAGGACGCTGCTCCTCCCAAAAGGAGGAGGAGAAAGGAGTCTAGGGAATAGAACATCAGGAGGTTGTTTCAGTCCATCCTTTGTGGCCTTCTTGAAAGACTTGATCCCAAACTCTTCTTCACGGTGCTGTCATTGATAAATTAACTTTATAAAATATTATTAATGTATATTAAAAAAAAAATTATATGCAAATGTTTTAAATCCAAATGTTCAACATGTTATGGATGTTAAGTGCCTTGTTTACCAATACAGTTTCAAGCTAAGAACTCCCATCAAACAAATGCAATGCAATGAATATTATGTTATTGATAAGATATTGCAAATATGAAACTTGTACAATAAATTAACCATAGAAAATAAATTACACTGCGTCAATATTTAATGCATCTATAACAAAAATGGAAATTAATTCTAATCATTGGGACATGATTAGAGATATGTCTAATCTGTATCTGAGATATAGTAGTTAATATATATAGTTAATATGTTGTTATACATACTGTAGATCTATTAGATCTGTTATTTGAGGTGTGTTGTATCTAGATTCTATTACAGATGTGTTGTGGTGTCTAGATCTACGAGAGATACAGTAGAGCGGTTATTGGGAATGGGTTGCAGTGTAGATCTGGGGTCTGGATCCACGTTCTAGACTGTCTTCATCAGAGCTTGACTCTCACAGATCCAGCGGTTGTTGATGTAGCACCGAGCTGACCTCCAGCTGGCCAGCCTGTCTACCCTCTTGAGACTCAGGGCACACACCGCACCACTGGTGGGCGAATCGTCCTCCCAGTACCTGGAACACACAAATACGCCCATTAGTACCAATACACATCTGCTTGTACTAGTACACACATGTTAGCAGTTAGTGGTGTGTACTAGTACTAATAGGCCGACACACCTGTTAGTACTGGGACACACTGAGCAGCGCACCTGTGATATGAGTTTGTAACTTACGTTGTAACGAGTTTGCTTCCATCCACCCAAGTCCACCGGTCTGTCTTCAAACTCAGTCCCATCCAGTATCCACGATCCGTAGAATATGTTTGCGTATTGTTAGCTACGAACTCCTGATCAGGAACATAGCGTATAAACTGAGGAAACTTCAGGAAAATATAATACGCTCCAATTGCAACCACTTTGAAACTTCACAGCATAAACCTTTTTTACAGGCCTTGTTTCTGTCGCAGGCTAAGGCCCAGACATTAAGCCCTGACTACATCACTTGGGGTTAAACTTATATTTAGTTTTACAATTCAATTTACAGTCACTATAACCTTCTGGGGCCCAACGCTCAGAGACAGAGATAACACATGAGTTGATCTAAATCAGTGGTTCCACACCTGGGGGATCTATTCCCCCCCCCCCCAAAGGGGTGCCACAGATCTTAGGGATCCACGAGGCTGCATTTGAACCTCCAAATAAAACATGAAAAAAAGTCAATACATTCAAAAAAATCCACATTAACGAAAAAAATACTTTCACACAGTTCTGGCCGCTGACCTTTCAAAGCATGGCCAATTACATCACACACTTTGTATGACATACTAGAAGCAATTGGATTATTACAGTTGATTCTGACCTATCGTTTGATTCTTTCGTTTGAGAGTTGTAGGAGTTCTAATTGAGTCATATATAAGTTGGTTGGGGGTTCCAATGAAAATATGGTTGGGAAGGGAACCACTGATCTAAATGCCACAGTATGGTGACACGTTGAGAGCTCCTACCTGCTCCGCCTGTGTCTCGATGATCACTAACTGGGCCTGAGAGTCTCGGCAGAACCCCTGGCTCTCGCTCCATGACTTCCACTCATAGGAAAAGAAATAACAGCTGGACCCGAACATAACCCAGTTCTTCCGACACGGCTCACACCCTGTAAATAATCATATACACATACACAGTTAAAATAATGTCGAATATTATAGCCACAGAATAATTAGTTTGCACACTGAAGATAGTCCCACACATACTATAGAAATGCATATTACGGTTTAACCCTTAACTATATATGTAAAGAAGTGAGCTATGTTTGCCAGTAGAGGGCGATCTTGAGCTATGTTAATTGTTTTTATTGCTCGTGATTTGCCGTAGTATAGTACAAATATACATGGTATATACAACTCCAGAGTGAACAAGAATGATATATAAATATGTTAAATATATATATAAATAGTAATAATATTGGATATTTAAAGGCATTCAATACAATGCAATACAAACTAATACAATACAACTATTTCTAAATGGTTAAACAATTTAAACAATTGTCTGTCTTGTGTTATGTTCGCAAGTAGCCCTACTTTTTTGAGGGCAGTATTTGTTGACTTCAAAGTTGTCCATTCCAGTGATGACATTAAGAGTCCAGTTGAGAGCATCTCTCTCTCTCTTCAAGTCTTCCACTCGCCTCTCCAAGTCTTCCACTCGCCTCTCCAACATGTCGTCTCTAACTGAGGATAATCATATTAATAATCAGGCCCGGCGCCTCCTATAGGCGGAGTAGGCAAATGCCTAGGGCCTCCGGCATGTCTAGGGCCTCCGGCTTCGCTAAACAAATATTTGTTATAACTCTCTAAAACGTTAACACGTTTTAGAGAGTTCTCATTGGACACATTACGTGCCAGTGATCATATAACCAATCAACATCACAGATTTCGCCCCCCCCCCCCCCGCTTACAACACTGGTTTATACATGTATAGAAATGGGCAGAAAATCATGGCTAACTATGACTATAATAATCATGGTGGTTGGGCAACATCAGTGGAGCTGGAGGAGGAGGAGGGGTGCAGATACCTGATGTCTGTCTGCTAGCCTCAGTCTTTATTTCATGATGGTGGGTAAGATTTATCTCAAAGGGGGGCCTCCACAGACAATTTTGCCTTGGGCCTCCAAAAGTCTAGAACTGGCCCTGTTAATAATAATAATTATTATTATATATAAACGCACACATAGTACTAGTAAAGTATGTAGGGTTAAGTAGTGGCTAACTGTGTAAGAGCAGATAGACGATAGTGGAGAGCAGCAGTAGAGAGATGATCCCCAAACAGACAGCAACCAACGCCAGACGCTTTGACCGGTCTGTGAAGAGAAAAAAAAAAAGTTAAATATCATATGTATTTATTATATGATTAAATGAATACCATATCATATATGTATCATCACTCACTATACCCCCCACCTACCGGACACCTTCCATTTACTGAAAAGACCAGCTAAATAAACCAGCTAAATAAAGTGAAACTCCCCGTCAGTATAGAGTTGAGCTCTATGTGAGCTCGTCCGCCGTCAGACTTATGTTACATTAATATATATGATCTAGTAGATCATATATATTAATGTAACATCAGATCTGTGAGACTAACCTGACCCCAACCTACCTGACCTGATCTGGTCATGACCCCCGTTCGGCTCCTTACTCATCACATCCTTTGTAATTATCGCTGTATCGTCTGTAGAACAAAATATTTTTCGATTAAAAGTTGAAACTAAGCTAAGTAAGGATATATTCAGAAAGTATAAAATGGAGCGTAATATAGAGACTTACCGCAGGGAGAGACATTGGTGGCCCCGAACACAAGTGCAGAGTAGTGAAGCTCGTCTTCCATTATGTCATTTCACTAACAAAACATCCTTTATTGTCTTCAGAGGAACGGTCAACTGAAAAATATGGAGAATATCACTCAAATAGTTCGATAGTAGTTTTTAGTCTTGATTTAGGTTAGTCCCGTGTGTGGTTTTACTCGGTGGTTTAACGAGAAGAAGAGGAACAAAGATCTAAACTTCTGAGTCAGTCTGAAGGAGAAGTTTAGATCTTTGTTCCTCTTCTTCTCGTTAGATGATGAAAGTGTTCTTTCCTCTGATCGCCCAAAATAAGCAGGCCTTCAGACCTTCTTATTTTGGGCGATCAGAGGAAAGAACACTTTCATCATGGTTTCCGTTTGTTTCAAATCTTAACTTGTGAAGACATTGGGGATCAACCACCAAGTCAGTTTACTTCTGGTTAAATGTTGTATAGATAACCCATATCCATGGATAATATCCACTATCCATAATGATTACTTTCATGGATAAGTACTGACTTGAAAGCAGACGTTGGGAATCAATCTGAATACCTTTCTGCTGAGAATTAAACACACTAGCCACGACACTAATATATTATTGTCTCTTCTGTCGAGAACAGTAACTTTCAGTTCATACCAAACATTTTACCGTTTATGGCAACGTTAAAACCGTAGACAATTGCTTTTTATCATCCAAAAACATGACACATAACAAGAATGACAAGCTTTATTACTTTGGTTCTGCACACAACTTCAGTCATCCAGTGTCATTGGGCGGGGGCGCACACAAATAAATTACACTGCGTCAATATTTAATGCATCTATAACAAAAATGGAAATTAATTCAAATCATTGGGACATGATTAGAGATATGTCTAATCTGTATCTGAGATATAGAAGTTAATATATATAGTTAATATGTTGTTATACATACTGTAGATCTATTAGATCTGTTATTTGAGGTGTGTTGTATCTAGATTCTATTACAGATGTGTTGTGGTGTCTAGATCTATGAGAGATACAGTAGAGCGGTTATTTGGAAGGGGTTGCGGTATAGATCTGGGGTCTGGATCCACGTTCTAGACTGTCTTCATCAGAGCTTGACTCTCACAGATCCAGCGGTTGTTGATGTAGCACCGAGCTGACCTCCAGCTGGCCAGCCTGTCTACCCTCTTGAGACTCAGGGCACACACCGCACCACTGGTGGGCGAATCGTCCTCCCAGTACCTGGAACACACAAATACGCCCATTAGTACCAATACACATCTGCTTGTACTAGTACACACATGTTAGCAGTTAGTGGTGTGTACTAGTACTAATAGGCCGACACACCTGTTAGTACTGGGACACACTGAGCAGCGCACCTGTGATATGAGTTTGTAACTTACGTTGTAACGAGTTTGCTTCCATCCACCCAAGTCCACCGGTCTGTCTTCAAACTCAGTCCCATCCAGTATCCACGATCCGTAGAATATGTTTGCGTATTGTTAGCTACGAACTCCTGATCAGGAACATAGCGTATAAACTGAGGAAACTTCAGGAAAATATAATACGCTCCAATTGCAACCACTTTGAAACTTCACAGCATAAACCTTTTTTACAGGCCTTGTTTCTGTCGCAGGCTAAGGCCCAGACATTAAGCCCTGACTACATCACTTGGGGTTAAACTTATATTTAGTTTTACAATTCAATTTACAGTCACTATAACCTTCTGGGGCCCAACGCTCAGAGACAGAGATAACACATGAGTTGATCTAAATCAGTGGTTCCACACCTGGGGGATCTATTCCCCCCCCCCCCAAAGGGGTGCCACAGATCTTAGGGATCCACGAGGCTGCATTTGAACCTCCAAATAAAACATGAAAAAAAGTCAATACATTCAAAAAAATCCACATTAACGAAAATACTTTCACACAGTTCTGGCCGCTGACCTTTCAAAGCATGGCCAATTACATCACACACTTTGTATGACATACTAGAAGCAATTGGATTATTACAGTTGATTCTGACCTATCGTTTGATTCTTTCGTTTGAGAGTTGTAGGAGTTCTAATTGAGTCATATATAAGTTGGTTGGGGGTTCCAATGAAAATATGGTTGGGAAGGGAACCACTGATCTAAATGCCACAGTATGGTGACACGTTGAGAGCTCCTACCTGCTCCTCCTGTGTCTCGATGATCACTAACTGGGCCTGAGAGTCTCGGCAGAACCCCTGGCTCTCGCTCCATGACTTCCACTGATGGGAAAATAAATAACAGCTGGACCCGAACATAACCCAGTTCTTCCGACACGGCTCACACCCTGTAAATAATCATATACACATACACAGTTAAAATAATGTCGAATATTATAGCCACAGAATAATTAGTTTGCACACTGAAGATAGTCCCACACATACTATAGAAATGCATATTACGGTTTAACCCTTAACTATATATGTAAAGAAGTGAGCTATGTTTGCCATTAGAGGGCGATCTTGAGCTATGTTAATTGTTTTTATTGCTCGTGATTTGCCGTAGTATAGTACAAATATACATGGTATATACAACTCCAGAGTGAACAAGAATGATATATAAATATGTTAAATATATATATAAATAGTAATAATATTGGATATTTAAAGGCATTCAATACAATGCAATACAAACTAATACAATACAACTATTTCTAAATGGTTAAACAATTGTCTGTCTTGTGTTATGTTAGCAAGTAGCCCTACTTTTTTGAGGGCAGTATTTGTTGACTTCAAAGTTGTCCATTCCAGTGATGACATTAAGAGTCCAGTTGAGAGCATCTCTCTCTCTCTTCAAGTCTTCCACTCGCCTCTCCAAGTCTTCCACTCGCCTCTCCAACATGTCGTCTCTAACTGAGGATAATCATATTAATAATCAGGCCCGGCGCCTCCTATAGGCGGAGTAGGCAAATGCCTAGGGCCTCCGGCATGTCTAGGGCCTCCGGCTTCGCTAAACAAATATTTGTTATAACTCTCTAAAACGTTAACACGTTTTAGAGAGTTCTCATTGGACACATTACGTGCCAGTGATCATATAACCAATCAACATCACAGATTTCGCCCCCCCCCCCTCGGTCCGCTTACAACACTGGTTTATACATGTATAGAAATGGGCAGAAAATCATGGCTAACTATGACTATAATAATCATGGTGGTTGGGCAACATCAGTGGAGCTGGAGGAGGAGGAGGGGTGCAGATACCTGATGTCTGTCTGCTAGCCTCAGTCTTTATTTCATGATGGTGGGTAAGATTTATCTCAAAGGGGGGCCTCCACAGACAATTGTCCTCCAAAAGTCTAGAACTGGCCCTGTTAATAATAATAATTATTATATATAAACGCACACATAGTACTAGTAAAGTATGTAGGGCTAACTGTGTAAGAGCAGATGGACGATAGTGGAGAGCAGCAGTAGAGCGATGATCCCCAAACAGACAGCAACCAACGCCAGACGCTTTGACCGGTCTGTGAAGAGAAAAAAAACCGTTAAATATCATATGTATTTATTATATGATTAAATGAATACCATATCATATATGTATCATCACTCACTATACCCCCCACCTACCGGACACCTTCCATTTACTGAAAAGACCAGCTAAATAAACCAGCTAAATAAAGTGAAACTCCCCGTCAGTATAGAGTTGAGCTCTATGTGAGCTCGTCCGCCGTCAGACTTATGTTACATTAATATATATGATCTAGTAGATCATATATATTAATGTAACATCAGATCTGTGAGACTAACCTGACCCCAACCTACCTGACCTGATCTGGTCATGACCCCCGTTCGGCTCCTTATTCATCACATCCTTTGTAATTATCGCTGTATCGTCTGTAGAACAAAATATTTTTCGATTAAAAGTTGAAACTAAGCTAAGTAAGGATATATTCAGAAAGTATAAAATGGAGCGTAATATAGAGACTTACCGCAGGGAGAGACATTGGTGGCCCCGAACACAAGTGCAGAGGAGTGAAGCTCGTCTTCCATTGTCATTTCACTAACAAAATATCCTTTATTGTCTTCAGAGGAACGGTCAACTGAAAAATATGGAGAATATCACTCAAATAGTTCGATAGTAGTTTTTAGTCTTGATTTAGGTTAGTCACGTGTGTGGTTTTACTCTGTGGTTTAACGAGAAGAAGAGGAACAAAGATCTAAACTTCTGAGTCAGTCTGAAGGAGAAGTTTAGATCTTTGTTCCTCTTCTTCTCGTTAGATGATGATTCCTCTGATCGCCCAAAATAAGCAGGCCTTCAGACCTTCTTATTTTGGGCGATCAGAGGAAAGAACACTTTCATCATGGTTTCCGTTTGTTTCAAATCTTAACTTGTGAAGACATTGGGGATCAACCACCAAGTCAGTTTACTTCTGGTTAAATGTTGTATAGATAACCCATATCCATGGATAATATCCACTATCCATAATGATTACTTTCATGGATAAGTACTGACTTGAAAGCAGACGTTGGGAATCAATCAGAATACCTTTCTGCTGAGAATTAAACACACTAGCCACTACACTAATATATTATTGTCTCTTCTGTCGAGAACAGTAACTTTCAGTTCATACCAAACATTTACCGTTTATGGCAACGTTAAAACCGTAGACAATTGCTTTTTATCATCCAAAAACATGACACATAACAAGAATGACAAGCTTTATTACTTTGGTTCTGCACACAACTTCAGTCATCCAGTGTCATTGGGCGGGGGCACACACACACACACACACACACACACACACACACACACACACACACACACACACACACACACACACACACACACACACACACACACACACACACACACACACACACACACACACACACACACACACACACACACACACACACACACACACACACACACACACACACACACACACACACACACACACACACACACACACACACACACACACGAAAGCAGCGTAGCTATCTTAGCGCTGGGTTTGCACAGTGGCACAGAGTTGCGTCAAAAAATTAACTACTTTAAGTAAATGTGGTTCATGACGAGCGTGTGCAGGGGGGGGGAGGGGGAGCTGGGGGGGTCAGGTGAGCTGGGGGGAGGGGGAGGGGGTCAGGTGAGCTGGGGGGAGGGGGAGGGGGTCAGGTGAGCTGGGGGGAGGCGATGGGAGGGGGTCAGGTGAGCTGGGGGGAGGGGGAGTCAGGTGAGCTGGGGGGGAGGCGATGGGAGGGGGTCAGGTGAGCTGGGGGGAGGCGATGGGAGGGGGTCAGGTGAGCTGGGGGGAGGCGATGGGAGGGGGTCAGGTGAGCTGGGGGGAGGCGATGGGAGGGGGTCAGGTGAGCTGGGGGGAGGCGATGGGAGGGGGTCAGGTGAGCTGGGGGGAGGGGGAGGGGGTCAGGTGAGCTGGGGGGAGGGGTCATGTGGTGGTGATGCAGGCTAGGAGTCCGGGGAGAACGCTTGGTGTGCGTTGGGGAACTGCTGGCCGTTGAAGTCGGGGTCGTCCTCCACACGTCTCTTGAGGTCCGCCTTCACCTGCAACCCCAACCCTGCATTAGTAAAAACCTTCATCTCGACAGTATAAACATAAATCTTCGTCACCTTCATCAACATTCACATCTATTGACCTCTCCCACACACTGAACCCCCAAGCTGCCGTACTGTGACCCATGGTTAGTTTTTATTTTCACTGAAGCGATACAAGTTTAATTTGACTGATCAGTTGAAAAACAGGGGGACCAGTAGGACAGGCCCACACATGACCATGTGACGCTGCTGCCGGAGCCCCTTCCCAGACACCTCAACAGAGTTGAAGATAGAGAGCTGTTCTAGGGCTTACCGGTTGAGACCTGACGTGTTCTAGACACTTCCTGTTGAGACCTCATCTGCTGTAGACCCTACCTGTTCTAAACCCTACCTGTTCTACACCCTACCTGTTCTAGACCACAAATGTCCTAGATCTTACCCGTTCTAAAATCTACCCGTTTTAAACCCTACTTGTTCAAGACCCCAAATTTCCTAGACCAGGGCTATTTAATTGGCGGTCCTGTGGCCGGGACCAAGGTGATTTGCACTGCGTAACATATATTTTTTAAATGTCCTGGATGATGCATTCGCTGCTCCCACTGGGCCTTCTCCGCGCCTGTGGGCCGGTTGTTGCTAGCACGTGCCTGCTTAATTAGACAAAAGCTCTCTTTCTACTTTAAACAAACTGTTTACTCTTGGAAAACAGACCGTTCAGCAGTGAATGGATAGAGAAGTATTTATTTATATCCGTTTGTGCAAGGCCCGTATGTTTACTCTGCAACGAGTCCATATCAGTGTGTAAACAGTGTAACTTGAGAAGGCATTTTAAGACCGCCCATGCTAAGTTTGACACCACTTTCCCCACTGGGCTCTGATGCTCGCCGCCAGAAGACTTTGGGGCTAACCTCATGCTATGAGCAAAGATGTTGCACCCAGTTTCAGGTACAGAGCAAGAGAGCTTCATCCGCATTACTACCAGTGGCATGGAGATTAGCCAAAAAGAAAAAAACATTTACAGACGCTGAGACTGTCAAGGAGTGTATGTGCTCACCGGGCCTTGGTGGTTACAAATGAGATACACGCAACAGCTTGATTGATTACATTAAGAAAATTCCAATATCAGACACTTTGACTTTTTGGAGGTGATGTCTCTTTAGCAGTGGATAAATCGGACAGCGATGTAGCACAGCTGTGCCTTTTTGTGCGATTCTTTGACGTGGACGGGACACACGACTGGCAAGATCCTATTTAATGAAATGATTGCATTCTTGGAGAATAAGTTGGATGTGAAACGTATTAACATGCTGGAAACGGGTGGTGCAACCACCATGTCGGGCAGAACACATGGCCTGTCAGCTAGGTTGGCAGTTCCACAGCCGAGATCGCTACATTGCCCATTAACTTTATTCGCTCTACCTCCAGTTTACAGCACTGCCCGTTCAGACATGTCCGCTCAATACAATGATTGGCTTATCCAAAATTACATTAGATGGCTTAGCAAAGGAAACGCATTGAAACGATTTAGTGAACTAAGAGGAGATCCTGGCGTATAAAGCCCATACTTTTTTGTCTCTTATGGAAAATGGCGAGTTCTCCGCTGCCGTTTGCTTTTTGAGCGACATTTTCCATTACTTGAACCAACCTCATGTGACGCTGCAGGCAGAGATAAAATGCAGCTTGCGGAGAGACTTCGTGCTTTTCAAAGAAAGATCAGCAGAAAAAAGAAAGCTATTTCCAGGCAAAATGCTCTACTTTCCTACATTGCGCACACCAGGCCTCAAAATCACAGAGGTGATGACTGGATTTAAAGACTCATTGACAACCAACTTTGGCACTAGGTTTGATCATTTCAGTATCCACACTGAAGTGATGAGATTTGTGAAGGACCCCTTCTCTGTGAACGTTGAGGGAGAGTAGCTGGTTACACCATTGAATGAGAGGCGTCTTTACAACATGAACTCATTGACATTCAGTCAGACGACCTGCGGCAGTCATTACAGCTGGCAGGTTCTGAAAAAGTTCTGGACTCATGAAGTCAGCCATTAGAAATTCCCTAATTCAAGGGGTTTATCCTGACAATGTTTGGCTTCACTTACACATGCGAATAGTCATTCTCACACATGAATGCCATTAAAACAAGTAATCACGCATCCCTCACTGCCCAGCATCTGCACCACTGTATGCGTATTATACACCTGACTTAACTGCTCTTGCTTAATCTAATCTAATTTTAATTGCTCTCATTAGATGGTATATTATTAGCTAAAGCTACATATGTTGTTGGGTAACATGTGTTTGTTGTTCGTTTGATCAGGTATGTTGCGGTTTAAATATCACTCATGTATTTTGTTATTCATTTAATAATGCCGTATTATGCACTTAACGTATTCTATTGATTCTATTGGTATGCTTGGAGTGAATATTAAGGTGTCTGATGCAATTTCAACATAAAAATACTTATGTTGGAGTGTAATCCTAAATGTCTGACATGGCTCACCTGGACTGATTTCCCAAGATGCCATTTCAATGTAGAAATGCCTTTGGCCTATGTGTCTTGATCTAATACAATGCACTGATGTTGTTGTTATGCATTTACTAAATACACATACTATATATGTACTCATGTTGTTGTGGTTGTACTTTACTGTATTCTGTCATTGTTAATGTGATTGCCAGTACTCATATTTCAAGCCATATTTCTCAGGCCCCTGATTTGGGATTATTTTGTGAACTGGCCCCCATTCCAAACTCATTGAATAGCCCTGTCCTAGACCCTACCCGTTCTAGACCCTACCCGTTCTAGACCCTACCCGTTCTAGACCCTACCTGGTCAGAATAGGCCTCCTGTAGCTCCTGGCTGTCCAGTTCCTCCTGGAGGCCGGTAGGGCTGATGGGCCGGACCCCTGCAGACCTGGCTGCTTGGCTCACCGCGTCAGAGAGGGAGAGGAGAGCACCCCCTGCCTGGCCCGCCTGGAAACACCCCCACAAACACACACTCCAAATAACTATATTTTTTGTAACTATAGACACTGATATACTGTACATACAGTTATATACTATATGTACCCACACAGACATACATAGAGATAGATACACATAACACTTGTAGAGGTAGGTGTAACAGATATTCAACTGTATGGATATATAGTGTAGATCTAGGTGAAACAGATATTAAACTGTATGGATATACAGAGTAGATCTAGGTGTAACAGAGCATACCTTCCTGCGTTTGGCTGGCATGCCGGTCAGGTAGGAGTCAGACAGGGGAGGCTGGCCTTTCATTTTCCTCTGACTCAACAGGTCACACCTGATGATAGGAACCCACTCCTACACACACACACACACACACACACACACACACACACACACACACACACACACACACACACACACACACACACACACACACACACACACACACACACACACACACACACACACACACACACACACACACACACACACACACACACACACACACACACACACACACACACACACACACACTAAGTAATAGTACTTGGAGCTGGTAGTAATAGTACTTGTAGTGGTAGTACTTACAGGGGGTACTTCAGCCTCCCAGGATTCAGACTCCCCATCTTCAGCCCATGACGACGTCACCACTGCTCCACCAAGGGGTGTTCCTCCACAAGCCCCCCTGTCTCCTAGCTCCGTCCTGGTTTCCAATGGCAACGTCCTGGTTTCCAATGGCAACGTCCTGGTTTCCAATGGCAACGTCCTGGTTTCCAATGGCAACGTCCTGGTTTCCAATGGCAACGTCCTGGTTTCTTGTGGAGTCGACACAGCATTATCTGGAGACTGGTTCTGAAATCACAAGACACATACTAGAACCAGCACTTAACAGTTATGTATAGAGTTTGTTTCTGTATTAACCCCTGACCTGTTTATTTGGTTTTACGTAGTATTATCTTAACATCATTTATATTGTGTATTGTTTGTAAGTGTCTTGGGGATTGCTAGACAATTTTGTTGTACGATGACATTAAAGGCTTTCTAATTCTGACCAGTAGAGCCACCAGAACCATCACTAGAACCACCACTAAATCCCAACAGTGGACAAGTAGAACCACATCTAGAGCCACCAGTAGACCCACTAGAACCCCAACTAGAGTCACTAGACCACCACTAATTGTACCACCAGAACCACAGGTTACCAGTGCAACCACCAGTAGAGCCACATAGTGTGCTTACTGGTTCAGTCTCGGGTGCTTCTGAACTGCTGCTCTCCTCCGTCTGTGGAAGTCAGAGAATGTGATTGAGCCATTAAAACACACACACACACACACACACACACACACACACACACACACACACACACACACACACACACACACACACACACACACACACACACACACACACACACACACACACACACACACACACACACACACACACACACACACACACACACACACACACACACACACACACACACACTTTACTTACAGGTCAAAACAAGGGCAAAATGGATGAAAAAAGCTCTCCCTACCAATAATAACAGGCTGGTAATTAGGTAAAAGGCTCCAGTTAGTAGGCCATCCATCATGCTGAATATTGCATGTGCGGTTTGTTTTTTTCTGCAAGCTCTTGAATAGCGCTAGCGCTGCGGTGCACTTTCACTGAACTTTGCAACATGTGCAAACCGCCATTTTTGATTGGCGATCATTTGAAGTTACCCCTCTACAGTCAAAGCCTTGTGTCTCAAGTGGGATGTGTTTGCAATGAGAAAGAAGCAGGGTGGCGCAGGGGAGAACCCTCAAGGAGGTTGGTACCTGTGTGTAGACGATGTACTGCTGGATGTCGTCAGAGTTGACGGGGAGGTAGTTCAGCACCACCTGTAGTCTCATGGCTATCATGGAGGTCATCCAGTTCACCAGACTGGGACTCATGTCACTGGACATCCTCCTCTGAACACAGGACAGCCCTGACTTAGATCCACATAAGAGCTAGACTGCGTCGTTGCTGCTGGTAACTGACATAGTTGTATATAGTACACGGGTCCTAATATATATATATTATATATAAATATATATAAAAATATATAATAGATATAGATATATATAATATATATAAACAGGAACTCATATAGGGAATTACTGACTATGTGCTGCAAGAGGTACTGACTATGTATTGGATACTGACTATGTGCTGGTGCTGGGTACTGACTATGTATTGTTAAGGGGCACTGTGTGTAAGGGGGTGCTGGGGACTGACTATTCGGTGGTTGATGACGGACGTTAAGGCGGTCTGGTTTCCTTGGAGACAGTGGAGGTTGAGCGACAGGCACTTGAACAGTGCCATATTACACATGTTGAGCAGCCGCGGCCCGAAGCTCTCGTCTGAGAGAGACAGTTCAAACGTCGGACAAGATGTTAGTGAACGTTGTGGTTCTGTGACAAACACACATGAATAGGGAGCCCCAACCCCTAACCCTTGCTGTTCTGATACGTGCTATCGGTTTACACCGTTGTACCTTCTTGGTTACAGGTCAGGGGTTATGTAGGGTTGAGGGTTACCTGTGCAGCGCAGGATGTGCGTGGCGATGCAGGCCAACTCGTGCCTGAAACAGGCCATGTTGCTCTGGGTGAAGTCCACCCGCTCCAGCAAACTGACCGAGGACTCTCTCTGGACAGAAAGGGTTGAATAGGTAGTACATTCTTCTTGATATTTTAACAGCAAACTCGTTAAATGTGCCCGTTTGTTTAGAAAGTGTTTAACAGGTTAACAGGTTGGTGCGAGTAGCTTGCTGGTGAGACTCACAAAACTCTCTGTAATGTATTCCTCCAGCTCATTCACCAGACTGTCAGCTGCTGCCTGAACAGATAGACAGGAGATGGAGAGAGATACAATAGATTAATGTATGAATTAGGGTGGGGCCAGGGTACAGGGTAGGCCGGGATGAGGGGTAGGGTAGCCTTATGTCCCATGAATGGATGGATGAATGAAGAGGAGTAAGTAAGGGTAGCCGCCACCTTCCAGTCTCTCTTATGACACTTTTGTTGTACAAGAAAGCCTGGGGGAAGACCCTAGCAGGGCCGATCACAAGTCATGGGTGGCGTTTGAGCTCTGATTGGGCAGATTGACAGGAGTTGAAGGGTGGTACGGGCAGTTGGATGGACAGATGTCTGGCTGCAACCAAGGATCCGAACACAAACAAAAGTCAGGGAGCTAACCGCACC
Organism: Muraenolepis orangiensis; assembly: GCA_027704905.1. Taxonomy (NCBI): domain Eukaryota; kingdom Metazoa; phylum Chordata; class Actinopteri; order Gadiformes; family Muraenolepididae; genus Muraenolepis; species Muraenolepis orangiensis. Next base: position 28,321,107 of record CM051008.1, read on the forward strand.
ATTGGGTCAAACTAGGGTACGGTATGGGTAGGATTAGGGTACTGACATTGATGTTGGGGTCAGTAAGCTCCTGGTCGTTGAGGTAGGGTAAAGGCGGGGACACACCAAGCCGACGATGGGCGTCACGTGACCCAAATCTGGGCCAGGCTGAGCAGCACTAGTTGGACAGTCGGTCACACTGATTGACTGTTCAGCTAGGGAATCAGTGCACGAGAACAGCAACGAAACAGACGAAGCAAGCAGACGACAAATTCAAGAGTTAATTATCCATATATCCAATGTTCTGCTTTTTCAGTGGGAAATAAAGTACACTTGTGTACAGATTAGAATTTCTTGCAGTTTTAATTTTTAATTGAAGAAAGTGAAAATAGTAAGCAATCGCTGCTTTGTTTACCGTTTATATCTGCAGTCTTGGGTCTTCGGGTTTCTCTTTTTGAATGACGAATACAGAGTAATTCAGAGTAATACAGAGAGTAATTTGCTCTCACGCAGGCGCAGAACGAATGTGCTAGTCTGCCGTGCTGTGCTTTTTTTTTACGGGCGCCAATTTGTGCAAATGGACAGCTGACCGTCGGCTTGGTGTGTCCCGGCCTTTAGGGTAGGGTCATGGGTATGATTAGGGTACTGACGGTGATGTTGAGGTCGGTAGGCTCCTGGTCGTCGAGGTAGTTGTGGGTGAAGAAGCGGGCCAGCTGGGGCTGGATGCGGCCCAGAGGCTGATGGTCTCCGTGGAGCAGCTGGACCAGGTCAGACATACTAAAGCTCTGACACACCAGCGTCATCAGCTCCCCAAAGAACCCTGCAGAGCCAAACAGACAGCTGGTCACATCTAAAATTCAAACGATGATGATCTATTCATCCACATACTTGCATGCATACATACATACAAAGTCTTATAATATAATTGATTTACCAGAGGTCTCCTCTGAAACAGTAAACAGGTTGCTAGACTGGGACAGTCTCTGGATGAACTGTTCAATGCTCTCTACGTTTCCCTGTCCCTGGCCCTGACCCAGCGGCCCCATCATGGAGGTCAGGACCCCACGCACGATCCCCGTGAAGAACTCTGGATCGACAACACCTGGGCCCGGGGGGACAGGGCCTGGGCCCGGGGGGGCGGGGCCCGGGGTACCTGAGGGGGGAGGAGCAGGGGAGAACGCAGGCTGGGAGGCCTGGACAAGAAGGTCATAAAAGGAACATTATCTATATGCACAGACAAGACAATTGAATATATTCCATAATCTTTAATGTGAATTCTTCTATAGGGAAGTTCAGGTTAGGGGTAGTGAGGAGGTGAGAAGAGAAGGCGGTAAGGAGAGTGTGAAGAGAGGAGGTGGTTAGATTAGGGGTGGTGAGGTGAGGGTGAGAGGAGAGGTTAGTTGAGGTGGTACGGAGGACCAGAAGTGAAGAGGAGCGTAAGTGAGGAGAGGAGACGTGGGGGTAAAAAGAGTAGATAGGAAGAGGAGGTGGGATGAGGAGTTGAAGAGAGGATGTGGGGAGAGAGTTCTGGATGAGGAGAAGAGAGGTCAGTGAGCAGACCAGTTGCATGAAGTCGTTGACTCCCTGGATGAAGGCAGGGACTCCTGAAGAGGTGGCAGTGATGGGTGTAGCCACACCCCCGGCCACTCCCCCCAGCAGGGAGCCCAGCAGTTGGCTGAGGTCTGGGGGCAGGGGCTGGCCACTGCCTGTCTGTGATTGGCCATGTGGAACGCTGTTCTCCGAAGTGGGAGGGGCAGTTGGGCCCGAGGACGATGAGAACGAGAAGGAGGATGAAGAGGAGTGAGAGGAAGTGCCTGTGTGTCCTGCTGGAAAGAAAAGACAGCAAGTCTTAATCTGTACTCTAATATAAAAAAAACTAGAATAATTAATCTAGAATAATTTCAATCCTTAAATCTATAAGTTAAACTACCTCACACTAGCTATTTGTTTGACTGTCAATATTTGTATATGTGTACGCTTACTCCGTTCAGACTTTTAAATATTTTCCCTTGAGTTCAGCTATTCAAAATTTCCTGTTGTGAACCATGAAGCTTTTTTAAAACATATGTTTAAGCTAATGTTGCAGTGCAAAATTAAAAAACTAAAAACAAGTTTAATCTGTTATCCATCATCTGTATGTGCAGGGTTCCAGGATCAGTACTGACCAGTCTGCCCAGGCACCAGGAATGGTCTCCCCAGGTCGTTCATCATCTGATTGAACGGGTACAACATGCATGCAGGCTATAAATAATGATGTCACCACAAAGAGTTTTCATTCAGTTTGAACGCAGGGTCAATATTATAGACCCCAAGTTAGTAGTTTCTATTACCAGAAGTTCTGGTAATAGAAAGTCTCCCGTCGTCAATTTAGACACTGGAATAAAAAGTCCCCAGCAGTTCTTCTGCCGTTGACATGTCCTTACGATGTCGTCCGTGTCTTTAACGGTGTAAAAGTCATTAGAATAAGTCCTGCTGGAGTGTTAAAGTCAGTAACAGTATGACAATGAGGCAGTGAGTTCTTACATGTCCAGGAGCACCAGGCCGCATGTAGACTGACCCACCACCGAACGGGGGTGCCAGGGGGTTGAAGGCTGGCCGATTGAACATCCCCCTGGGCTGGCCCGGAGGGGGTGCGGGGCCGCGGATGGGGGCGCGGATGCTGGAGCCGGGCGGCATGGCCTGAAAGGGGACCGGCGGCTGGCCGGTGGCAGCGCTCGTTGCCATGGCGACGGCGGCGTACTGGCTGATCTGCTGCATGAGGTTCCGCATGAAGTCTGGACCTGATCGACACAGCAGTGTGAAGGCATGAGGACATGATCATACGTTCACTATGAACACCTGATCACATGTTCCCCATGAATTTATAAAGACCTGATCACATGTTCCCCATAAACACATGAAGACCTGATCACATGTTCCCTATAAACACATGTTCCCTATGAACGCATGAAGACCTATTCACATGTTACCTATGAACCCATGAAGACCTGATCACATGTTCCCTATGAAAGCATGAAGACCTGATCACATGTTTACCATGAACGCATGAAGACCTATTCACATGTTACCTATGAACCCTTGAAGACCTGATCACATGTTTACCATGAACGCATGAAGACCTATTCTCATGTTACCTAAGAACCCATGAAGACCTGATCACATGTTCCCTATGAACGCATGAAGACCTGATCACATGTTCCCTATGAACGCATGAAGACCTGATCACATGTTTACCATGAACTCAAAGACCTGATCACACTTTCATTCATATGAATATGGTGAATCTAACCTAATCTTATTCAAAACAAAATGTAATCTAATATGATGTAATCTACTGCAGCCAGTTGAGGTGGTTTCGGGCATCTAGTAAGGATGCTTCCTGGTCGCCTCTCGAAGGAGGTTTTCCAGGCACATCCAACTGGGAAGAGACCACGGGGCAGACAGAGGTACAGGTGGGGTGATTACATCTCCACTCTGGCCTGGGAACGCCTCGGGATCCCCCAGTCAGAGCTAGTCCATGTTGCCATGGAGAGGGGAGTTTGGAGTCCCCTGCTGGAGCTGCTACCTCCGCGACCCGATTACGGATAAGCGGGAGAAGATGGATGGATGGATGGATGATCTAATCTAATCCATTGGTTTCCTTCGTTCCTCTCCCACTGAAGAGATCCAGAACATAAAGAGATGATTCAGAACATAAAGAGATGACTCTAATGAAAGCATAATGTAAGCATAACCCTATTAGTAAAACTAAAGCTCTCCTTGTTGGTACCCCACATGAGGTTCAGTCATCCCCCATATCTCATCTTCGACGGTCAGGTCATCCCACACCTGACTTTTAATGACCATATAAAACATCTGTGTAAAACCTCCTTTCATCTCAAAAACATTCCCAAACTCTGCTTTACTCTAACCGTGTCAGTGGCTTTACATCTTCTAGGGTAGACTACTGCAACGCACTTTTTATTGGGATCCCTTGAAAGAGCATCCAGAAGATGCAGTAAAATCAAAATAGTGCTGCCAGGATCCTGATATGACCAACCAATATGGATCGACGACAAAATCCTGTAACTTACACACAAAATGCATAAATGCACCTTAAATGCACCTTTCCATCTACGAGAACTCATTACTCCACAAACCGCCACCTGCACCCTCAGATCTGCCCACAGCTTGCTCCTCAGGGCCCCAGTACTAAGCTCCTCACCATGGGGGACCAGGCTTTTTGCTCAGCTGCTCCACGCCTGTGGAACGGCCTTCCTCATCATTTAAGGGCCCCACAGACCCTGGACTCTTTTAAGACAGGCCTAAAAACCTTTTTTTATTTAGGAAGGCCTCTTATGTTAATATTAGTGCTCACTATTTTTTGTCATTTTATTGTGCGAATGAAAAGCAATATAAATAAAATGCATCATAATTATCATTTTTATAATCACAAACACAAAATCTACATAGAATTAACATGTCATTAGCCTATGAGCTGACCTGGCTGCCCAGGAGCCGTCTGTCCTGTCGGGGGGTTGACACCAGATCCTGAAAACAAACGGTCAGGTATGAACACATGTACCACTCAATATCAACATACAGGTAGTCGTTAACCATAATTACACGTACTACTCGATAGTATGAGTATAATATTGTGGTACCGTCAGGGTTCATCTGCATCATCACCACGGGAACAGCCTGGTGGCTGACCCTGAAGACCTGGGGGCCGGCAGGGCCCGGCTGCTGATTGGAAGAGGGCGTCTGTCCCTGGCCGGCCTGCTCTGATGGGGCAGTGGGCTGTGTGGGGGGGGCCTGTCCCTCACTGCCATTGGTCCCCATCGTCACCGTGGCACCCATGTTCATCTGGAGGGAGATAAGTACTACACATTCAGTACTACAGTACTATGTGATGACTACACATCCAGTACTACAGTATTATAGAATGAAGAAAAATCCAGTACTACACGATGAATACAAATCCAATACTACAGTCCTATAAGATGAATACACATCCAGTACTACATGATTAATACACATCTAGTACTACATGATTAATACACATCTAGTACTACATGATTAATACACATCTAGTACTACATGATTAATACACATCTAGTACTACATGATTAATACACATCTAGTACTACATGATTAATACACATCTAGTACTACATGATTAATACACATCTAGTACTACAGGAACTGACCTGCATGGGCATGTGATGGACTGCTCCAGGATTGATGTAGTGGGACATAGGTCGTATCACGTGCAGGTGGCGGGGGGCGGGGCTCAACAGGTTGCAGCGCAGGTCGCCAAGGGCAACCAGGGCGTTACCAAGGAGACGGAGAGACTCCCCAACCGTGTTGAGGATCCCCTGGTCCTCCTCCCGCTCCTGCAGAAGACAGGAGGTGAGACATGGAGAAGAAGTGAGACAGGTAGGAGAGAAATTGAGACAAGGGGAGAGACAGGGAGGAGAGAAAGTGAGGAGAGGAAGTGAGACAGGGAGGAGGGGAAATGAGACAGGAAGGGAAACAGATCAAATGTGAGACACAGAAGTGAGGCAGCAGAAGGGGAGGATGTGATGCAGGAGGAGGGCATGAGACATTAGGTGAGACAGGAGGAGTGTGAGGCAGGAGAGACGGAGGTAAGAAAGGAAGTGAGGAGGAGAGACAGGAGGTGAGACTGGAAGTGAGTCAGGAGATAAGGAGGTGAGACGGTTCTTACAGTGTTGCTGTACTCTGCTGACGTAGCGGTCTCCAGGATGGTTCGTGCTCTCTGGATGTATGGCTGCAGCCTTTCCTCCACCCTCCGGAGCTCCACCAGCATCTGGAGCAGCTCTAGTGGGCTGGGGTGGCTGCAATGCGCACGCGCACACACACACTATCACACCACTACTCGCCACCACAACATGCATCACTACTAATCACCACACTACTCCTTACCACCACTACTCTTTAGAAACTCTTTCATTTAACATCAAAGGGCCTACTCCAAGTCACTTAAAGACGCTCGATCACAATTCTACTCTAACCAAAACAATAACCATCAGCCATCTTCTGACGCCACAATCATCCTCCTGAAATGAGGCTACAGATGAGCTATGTATGCAGCTTTTCCTCGCCGTTATCCCTTGCCAACAAACCCCTGGGAGCTTGCCGTCCCTCCCATATTTCACTGGGGTGCAGCAGAGCCACATTGAGGAAATCCTCAGAAAAATTCTATGTGCCCTGGACCCCATTCCCACTGCTCTGCTCAAATAGATAAAGGCATGGCTGAGCAACAACTTCCTTCAGTCAAACAGAAATAAAACTGAAGCTCTCCTTGTTGGTACCCCACATGAGGTTCAGACATCCTCCATATCTCAGCTCACCTTCGATGGTCAGATCATCCCACTCTCAAACTCCGCCCTACTCTTACCCGGTCAGATGTAGAGAGGTGTGTTCATAACTTTATCTCTTCTAGGCTAGACTATGGCAATGGCCTTGGATAGAGCGTCTAGAAACTGCAGTTCATTAAAAATAGTGCTGCCAGGATAGTAAAGAAAATTCTTAAACATGACCATGAAAACCACAGACTTGCTTTTCATTGCACTGGCTTTTGGTCTCTTTCAGAATAGACTACAGAATCCTGTAACTTACACACAAATGCAGAAATTGGAAATTAGGCCTTTTGCTTGGCTACGCCACGCCTGTGTAATGGCCTTTCTAAACATTTAGGGGACCACAGACCCTGGACTCTTTTAAGACGGCCTAAAAACCTTTTTATTTAGCCTATTTAGCCTTTTCATCTTAAAATATGTGTTCACTATTGTTAGTAATTTTGTTTTGTGTTTGTTTGCCATGTTTTTATGTTTGTAGCACACTGGTGTAAAGTAGGACTCTTGATGCTTACATCATCATATTTAAGTATGATGGTGTACAACAGGGCTCTTACTTCGGTCCGGCCTGGGGTGTGGGGCCCTCTGATGGGCCAGGAGCGGTGGGGTGGGGTGGGGGGGTGGAGGGGGGAGGAGAGGTGTCCATGGGCTGGGCAGAAGGAGAGGGGGTGGAGGAAGTAGAGGACGGGGCAGCAGGAACAGGAGCAGCAGCAGCAGCAGTAGCAGCAGTAGCAGCAGTAGCAGCAGTAGCAGCAGCAGCAGTGGGCTCGGGATGAGTGCTACTGGTTGGTTGACCCTGGAAACAGGTGGAGATAGCATGTTGGCAGGATGCTATCGAATGATTGAGCTTCAATGGTTTTTGTGAAGCTACAGGGAGCGCTCACCTCCATCCACAGGATGAGATCATTGGCATCCCTCAGGAGGTTCTCGGCCAATAGGATCCTCAGCGTGGGCTCGCTATGCACCGTTTGGTCCATATCGATGTGGACATTCATGGATCCATTCTGAAGAACCAGCACAGAGAACTTGAAAGAGAACTTGAACCAGCATAGAAACCTGCTTTGTTCTACTAGTTAGGGTTCTAAGTTCTATGGCAGGGATGTTTTAAAAGTTATGATTCTATGTTCAAAATCAGGAATGCTCTACTCGGTAGGGTTCAATGCCTACTATGTCGGGTTCTATGTTTTACGGGAAGTTTCTCACCCCGGTGCTGGTTGTCACTGTGGCGTTCCTTGCGTTCTCTCCTATCCCCGACATGAGCTGCTGAACGGACATCTAAGAGATAACAACCACAGGGAGGAAAGAGGAGAAGTTGCAGCTTAGTCCTACAACCCAGTCCAACCTGTACTATGTCCCAGTCTAACCAGATCTACATCCCAGTCTAACCAGTCCTACATCCCAGCCTAACCAGTCCTACATCCCAGTCTAATCAGTCCTATATCCCAGTCTAACCAGTCCTACATCCCAGTCTAACCAGTCCTGCATCCCAGTCTAACCAGGCCTACATCCCAGTCTAACCAGTCCTATATCCCAGTCTAACCAGGCCTACATCCCAGTCTAACCAGTCCTATATCCCAGTCTAACCAGTCCTACATCCCAGTCTAACCAGTCCTATATCCCAGTCTAACCAGGCCTACATCCCAGTCTAACCAGTCCTATATCCCAGTCTAACCAGTCCTATATCCCAGTCTAACCAGTCCTATATCCCAGTCTAACCAGGCCTACATCCCAGTCTAACCAGTCCTATATCCCAGTCTAACCAGTCCTATATCCCAGTCTAACCAGTCCTACATCCCAGTCTAACCAGTCCTATATCCCAGTCTAACCTGTCCTATATCCCAGTCTAACCTGTCCTACATCCCAGTCTAACCAGTCCTATATCCCAGTCCAACCAGGCCTACATCCCAGTCCAACCAGTTCTTTATCCCAGTATAACTTGTCCTATATCCCAGTCCCACATCCCAGTCTACCTGTATTTGTTGGGGGTCTACAAGGTTGACAGGCAGGTTGAATGTGCCCAGCATGACGTAGCTGTTGGCGTTACGATCGTGTGGTGGGCCCTGGGGGGCAGAGGCCCCGGGGTCGGCTGACCCAGACCCAGACTCCGACCCAGGCTGGGAGGCCGGGGGAGGGGCGCGCTCCACCAGGTGGATCACCTTCCCAGACACATCTGGAAATATCATCATCATTATATAATAACATGGATCACCACAGATTACAGGCAGTAACATTAAATATTATGTTTATTATATTTACTTCCAAACTCAGGAAAATAGAAGATAATGGAGCCATTTTCTCAGTTTACAGCCAGTGTATCTTGTTTAACTCTTTGCTTGCAATTAATATTCTACATATTCCATATAGCAGTGAAGTCAATGGTATGTCTTACTGTAGTCTCCCAGCGTTCTTTCATCCTGCAGAACTCTCCCCTGGTAAATGAGTCTCTGTTTATCCACAGGGATCCCAACCGACTCAGCGATGTGCTCCTTGAATTCCTTCACCGTCAGCTGTACATAAAACACACTGGGTCAAATATCTGACACACACACACACACACACACACACACACACACACACACACACACACACACACACCACACACACACACACACACACACACACACACACACACACACACACACACACACACACACACACACACACACACACACACACACACACACACACACACACACACACACACACACACACACACGGGGGGGGGGGGATGCAGACCCACCTGGCTGCAGACAGAATAACTCCTGCTCTGGGAGTCCAGGGTTTTCACAGTCACCTCGATCAACGTATTCGGCTCTCCCATGGCCACCTTCTTATTCTTCTTATCTAGGTCTTCATCACAGAACAACAGATCACTAAATAGTTAAAACTATTCGAAGTTTATACTGTATATTGTGACCAAGCCTACGTGAGCGGACAATAACTGGATAACAATTAGACTGCAAGCGGATTTGGTACACATTTAGTTTGGCACGGACATTCACCAGTTTAGGTATTTAACTAACGTGCTTTTAGTTAAATACCTAATGTACGAACATCATTAATACCGTGTTAGTCCAGTAATTAAGTAACTAACGTAATGAACACTATGGTCTATTGATCCTCTATTTACCAGTAGCTAAGCGAGGCTAACTGGAAGCTACCAAACGTATTTTTATTAGAACTAGCTGACAGATGCGGTTTGGATTATATATTACATATAATATGAAGCCACACAATAACCCATAATAGCGGTTAGTATTGGTACATATTTGTTTTACCTCAAAAGTGAATGTTCTTTCCAGTGTGTCAAATAGTTTATATCTAAACGACAAGAACCATGTCTAACTACCGGAACTATACCAGCAGGACGTGACGTCCCAAGAACGGTGTCGAATGTTTCCGAAGAGCTTCCGGTGGCAGAGTTAACCAAAAAGGAACATGGCGAAACTAGAGCAAGTCACATCTCAGTCGCAGTTCGAGGCGCTGCTAAAGAAAGCCGGACGATGTCTGACAGTCGTTCACTTCCAGGCGGCCTGGGCTCCTCAGTGCGGCCAGATGAACGACGTCATGTCGGAGCTGAGCAAGGAGCACACGACCTCCTACTTCGTTACGCTGGAGGCGGAGGAAGTGCCGGAGGTGTCGGAGAAGTATGACATAGCCTCTGTTCCGACCATTCTGTTTTTCAAGGGAGGAGAGAAGGTGGACCGTCTGGACGGAGCCCACGCCCCGGAGCTCAGCAAGAAGGTGCAGCGACTGGCGGTGTCCGGCGGACCGGCAGCGGGAGAGGTGAGCCCCCAGCGGGATCTCAACGAGCGCCTGAAGCAACTGATCACCGCGGCGCCGTGCATGCTCTTCATGAAGGGCTCCCCCCAGGAGCCCCGCTGCGGCTTCAGCCGGCAGATTGTTGGCCTGCTGAAGGAGCACAGCATCCAGTTCAGCAGCTTCGACATCCTGTCAGACGACGAGGTCCGTCAGGGGCTGAAGACCTACTCCGACTGGCCCACCTTCCCCCAGCTGTACGCTAACGGAGAGCTGGTGGGCGGCGTGGACATCGTCAAGGAGCTGGCGGAGTCCGGGGAGCTGGACAAAACATGCCCGAAGTTCCTCAGCCTGGAGGAACGGCTGAAGGCGGTGATCAACCGGGGCCCGGTCATGCTCTTCATGAAGGGGAACAAGGAGGAGGCGCGCTGTGGCTTCAGCCGAAAGATCCTGGATCTCCTCAATGGCGCGGGCGCGGAATACGACACTTTCGATATCCTGTCGGATGAGGAGGTGCGTCAGGGGCTGAAGACCTACTCCAACTGGCCCACCTACCCCCAGCTCTACGTCCAGGGGCAGCTGGTGGGGGGGGTGGACATAGTCCGGGAGCTGGCCGAGTCCGGGGAGCTGGAGGGTGTGCTGCGCGGAGACTCCTGAGGTAGTCCTGCAGCTAGTTGGGCTAAACCACGGGTAGTTAACTACACCACAACTAAAACTAAACCTCAGCTTGACTTGCTAGACAACACCTACTTGACTAGTAGTTGACTATACCAGAACTGTCCGTACACCACAACTAGTAGTAGTTAACTAAACTACATTTGGTTGACTAGTTAAACCACAATATTAATCCCAACGTATGGAAGTCAATTATGTTCTTCCTTCTGTTCAGTTTGAGTTGCCGGTTTGAAGAAAATAAACTTGCCAAATAAACAGCTTTCTCTTCAATTATTGACACATGTGGCAGTCATCTTTCTATATTCTCTTCAAATAAAATTATGCTTTATCTGTAAGGGGAGTTGATTGGTGGCTATAATAATTATAGCTATATATATATACACAAGATTTTTATTGGCCATTTGTACATAGGAATGCGTACTCCCCATTCCCTCGACAAGTTATAGTATAATCTATATATGCTATAATATAGTCTAACCCATAATACTAAAGATGTAGTGATCTGCTGTGTGCTGCAGATTTTTTCACATTGCAGTTTGTTAAGCTTGTCCTATCCAGGATACTACTTCAGATTGCATGGTTTCTGTTTTCTTTAAGTGTAAAATGGTTCAAATGTTGTATATGTAAATATCGTAAACATGTATGTGAAATGTGTGTGTGTGTGGCTAGTTTAAGCAGCCACATCTGGCCCGAGTCGGACTGATTAGACTCTGGGGTTGGGTGAGGCTGCACACCTGTGGAGCATTGGTAATCAAGACCCACAGGTAAAATCAGCCATCGCCACACAGAGGAGCGCTAACATGCCATAAAGTAATTCGGCTGATGCGATGGTGCAAGGATAACAGCCTTGCACTGAATGTCAGCAAGACTAAGGAGCTCATCGTGGACTTCAGGAGCCAACGTGGAACCCACTCCACCATCAGCCTAGACGGACACCGGTGGAAATCATCAGCTGCTTCCATTTCCTGGGACTACAGATCCCCGACGACCTGCCGTGGACCCGCAACATGGAGGTCATGCTGAAGAAGGCACACAAGCGCCTCTTTGCCCTGCGGTGCCTCAGGAAAAGCGGAATAGGCCAACGGCGGCTGGTGAACTTTTACCTTGGCACTGAAGAGGGTTTCCGGACAAGTGGCGCGTGGTACGGCAACACCACTACACAGGACAAGAAAGCCATCCAGAGGGTCGTGAGGACGGCGGAAAAGATCATTGGGTGTGCACTTCCATGCATTGAGGGGATTTTTAGGACCAGATGTCGGAACAAGGCCATCTCCATCACAAAGCACAGCAACCACCACTGGGCACCATCTTTTCTCCCCCATACCGTCCGGTCGCCGGTTCCGCAGCATCCGTACAAGGACTACCAGGTTCAAGGATAGTTTTTATCCACAAAAAACACCTAGGGTTAGGGTCACCTTCTGGAACAAATACATAAGTGGTTATGCACCTCCCTATCTACTAGAACTCATTACTCTACAAACTGCCACCCGCACCCTCAGATCTGCCCACAGCTTGCTCCTCAGGGCCCCAGTACTAAGCTCCTCACCATGGGGGACCAGGCTTTTTGCTCAGCTGCGTGCCTGTGGAACAGACCCTGGACTATTTTTTTAGACGGGCCTAAAAAACTTTTATGTTAATATTACTGCTCACTATTTTTAGTAATTCTATTGTTTGTTTGCTATGTTTTTAACTTTGTAGCACTGAAAAGCAATATAAATTATTATTATTATCACATAATTAGCATGGCTTTAGCCTATGAGCTGACTTGGCTGCCCAGGAGCCGTCTGTCCTGTAGGGGGGTTGACTAGAACCTGGAAACAAATGGTCAGTTAGAACACATGTACCACTCAATATCAACATACAGGTAGTCTTAAACTATAATTACACATATTACTCGATGGTATGAGTTGCTGTGGTACCGTCAGGGTTCATCTGCATCATCACCAAGGGAACAGCCTGGTGGCTGAGATAAGTACTACACACGATGACTACACATCCAATACTAGGGGCGGCAGTATAGCTCAGGAGGTAGAGCGGTCACAACCGAAAGGTCGCTGGTTCGATCCCCCGGCTCCTCCTAGCTAAAACTGTCGAGGTGTCCTTGAGTAAGACCCCCTAACCCTAACTGCTCCTGACGTGCCGGCTGTCTCCTTGATGGCTGACTCCGCTGTCGGTGTATGAATGGGTAATGTGAGGACTTTACATGACTTGTAAAGAGCGCTATATAAAAAGCCGGCATTATTACTAGTTCTACCAGGTTCAAGGATAGTTTTTATCCACAGGCAGTGTGCCTACTAAACTGCTCCTATCATAACATTGTCATCATATTACATTACACTATCACACTTTGCTGGACTCATTACAGTTACTGCACTGCACTGTATTCATGATGCTGCTTCACTTCTGGCACTTTCAAATGCTTTTGTATGCTTAAGCACAATTCAACACATGTACATCATCAGTCCCTTTATTGGTATTTTTATTGTCATTTGTTTGTATTGTCTTTTAGAAATAAAGTTTACTGCAGGAGGGAATGGGAAGTAAGCATTCCATTGTACTTGTTGCATATGGCAAATAAAATCAAATGATCTTGAACCTGCACTGCTTGTTTAAACCATGCAATAAACCGGTTTACTCATCTGCCACCTGTTTGTTTTCGGGAGGAGCTGAAGGAAGTGTAGCAGTCGAGCAACTGCAATGTTAGCACTCCTCCTGAGTGTGTGTGTGTGTGGTGATGGCTTGTTTAACCTGTGGGCCTTGATTACCAAGGAACTAAAGATGTTCAGCCTCAGGCTCTCTAATCAGTCGTACTCTGGGTCAGGTGAGGCTGCTTAAACCACCAACCAACCACACTAAATCTGTGTGAGCATGTGTGCATGTGTGCATGTGAGCAAGATATTGATTGAGTGGGCTGGCTGTGGTGTACTTACCAAACATCTGGTTTCATCAGACTATTTGTTTAGTGTAACGCGGAGCAGGTGGCTGGTGTATGACACCAACTCCATGTCATTTCACTTGAATTCATTTGCCCTTGTGTTTTTAATCATGTTTTTTATTGTTTTACTTTGGGTGACGGTAGAGCGACCAAACAAGCTTGTTCAAAAAACAAAAAAATAGATTCATTCCAATTCTCCAGAAAAAGACAAATACACCCATGATTGGTGGTTGGATCCCAACAGAGCGGTGGGTTAATCAGTAACTCAGTCCTACACATGGGAGGGGGTGGGAGGTGAGTAGAAAAAGAAGCCAGTGTTCCCAACACACTAACAACCCACCAGAGCTCCAAACAATCTCTCAAAGTGTCTCCAGTATCAGGACTATACGGCGTAATCATGCCGACGGAACTGGCCTCGCTCCTGCTCTACGTCTACAGCTTGTGGTCTGCGGTCACCCAGCTCTGTCCCAGCTACACCCCCCTGTCTGCAGGCAGCCTCAGTGCCAAGCAGGTAGGTCCGTAGGTACGACTACACACAATACACATGAAACCACACATATCAAATATATATCATATATATATATATATATATCTAAATGTGTGTATTATATATATATATATGAATATATATATAGAAATGTGTGTGTGTATATATGCATGTATATATGTGTGTGTGTGTGTGTGTGTGCGTACATATATATTTATATAAAGATGTGTGTGTGTGTATTTAGGCCTGGTGTCTCAGTCTTAGTTTAACCTGACCTGCGTGGGTTCTTGTTTCTATTGAGTCATGGGCTAATTTTCTGAGGCTAAGGTGCGTGTGTGTGTGTGTGTGTGTGTGTGTGTGTGTGTGTGTGTGTGTGTGTGTGTGTGTGTGTGTGTGTGTGTGTGTGTGTGTGTGTAGTATCTGGGGAGGTGGCATTTCTCAGCAGCTGTGAGTGGGCGGGAGGAGGAGCTCCAGATGTTCAGGATGATGGACAGCACCGTGTTCACCCTGCAGACAGCCTCTGACCCCCACACCCTGCTGCTGACCGGCGACATGCGCATGTACATGCACGCACACAGTCAGATTTATACATGTGCACGCACACACACACACACACACACACACACACACACACACACACACACACACACACACACACACACACACACACACACACACACACACACACACACATCTTACTTACTCTGGGGATGAGCTGAACTGTCTGTATCCCTTCTAGAGGGGAGAACTGTGCGAGAGCTACGTGGACCTACAACATCCTCTCAGGCAGAGATGACCTGCAGCTAGAAGGTAAACGTCATCACACAATATGATACATATTGTCAAACAATATGCGGCAAATCATCATAGAATATGATGATACATATAATAACAATCATCATACCATATGATAAACCTGATCTTGCAATATGATAACAATCATACAGCAGGTGTTCTTATGCTACATCTCAGGACCCAAATGAAAATATCAATTCGCCTGTGGACCCAACCGACACAAACTCTGTCAAGCCACGACCCAGCTCCCACTGGATCGTGGCCCATTTTGGTTCCAGAGCCAATGTTTATGAGATGCTGGCATACAGCTGGCATACATACATTCATTCTATGAACATGATACAATATGATATAAACATGACACGTGTTTGTGCCAGTCGACACTGCCACACGCCGTTAAAATGGCTTCTTTAGGAGCCTTGCTCCTCCCGACAACAAGGACACAGGGTGATGAGAAATCTGGTTTATTGCAGCTGAACGGTGAACAGAGCACATGGTGCATGCTAGCGCTTCTGCTGTGTGTGTGTGTGTGTGTGTGTGTGTGGTGGCTGGTTTAACCGGTGGGCCTTGATTACCAAGGCACCACAGGTCCAGTGCAGCCTCAGCCACAGACTCTGATCAGTTCGACTCAGGCCAGACGAGGCTGCTTAAACCAGCCACCAACACTCCCCGGAGTTAATGTGGTGGTGGTGTTGTTGGGGGTGGGGCAGGGCGACCACATCGCCAGACGTTCATCCGTGACGGAGCTCAGCTCAACTGCTCCGACTGCATCATCCTGCAGGAAGTAGAGCCCGCACCGGCCATGCTCAACAGATACATGCTCTACGGTTAGTCTGTGTCTCAGTTTAACGCTAGAGCTCTAAACCTTACTCTAGACAGGATTCCGGTTTAAAGTTGGAGCTCTAAGCGTAACTCGACATTCACAGTAGATTCATTTTTAAAGTCTTGAGTCTTACTCTGACTTTCTCCTTGTGTTTGAACATGTTTAATACTTTATACGACATTATATGACATAGTTTATTACATTAAAATATCTATGTATATGTTATATTAAAGTACTTGTATAGTGTTTATTATATAACTTGATGATATTACATTATTCATCATAGTACTTATACTTAGTATTTATCATACTACAGTTCTTATTATAGTTGGCGCAGTATTGATATGAACGGTTTGTCTCGTGCAGGTCGGCAGCAAGACGTACGTGAGGACGTGATTGAAAACTTCCAGGAGATTTTCGCGTGTCACAATATGACGTTGTTCGTCAGACTCCCTCAGAAGAAAGGTGTGTGTCTCTGAGACGAGGAAGAGCGATGAGGATGAACGCTTGACCTTGAACGACACATGAAAACTCTTCATCGGTCGACGCTTGTATGAATGGTTGTTCTCTGGTTGTGTGTCATTGTATTGCTATGGTATTGTATGATTCTAGAATGTAATTATTGTATCCTGTTCGAATTGTTTTATTCTCTGGTTGTATCGTTGAATAATTGTAACCTTGTGTTGACAGAGTTATGCAGCTAAATTCCAACACGGAGGTAAGGATAATGACGATGTTCTCTCCTTTCATCCCAATTCATCCATCAAGTAATGGATTTACACAAATACAAATATGACATTAATGATGAGTTCTGTTCCAGGATTTGGACTGAAGACAACATAAGGCACATGTTGCCCCCTTAAAAAGCACAATTCAACTAAACAATAGGTTGTAGACCTTTTTATATCACCACATTTAATTCAATAATAATTAAAATGATAGCTTGCTTTGTCCTTAAGCATTCACCAAAAACGTTTGTAATTTTTCTTTTAAATTAACACATTTATTAAATTGTTGCCTTATATCAATGTTTTGTGTTTTTTTCTGCTCTTTGTGTCTGTAACATCTCGCGTATTTAGCCTTTTATGTGAGGTTGTAATGTTAATCTGTTGTCATATCATATCATGTCACATTAGTCAGAATAAGTGAATTATCACAACCCTTTCACGCGTGCTGTTTCCTTTTCCGATAGAACAGATGGGATAACAATGACAAAGACAAGTCATTTGTTTTTGATCAGATCAGAGAGATGTAAAGGGCCAAGAAATATTAATAGCTCTGATCTGAAATATTTACAGCTCCCATTTAAGAGTTGTTGGGTTTGATTAAATTACCAAGGAGCATTTTATACCAACATTTAATATAATATTGTATTTTATTACATTATCATAATAACAATGAATTAATATGAATAGCAATATGCTACATCTTCTTTGAGGTCCTTAAAGATGAGGTTGTAATTGAAAGGTCAGGGGTCAAAGGACACTGTGACCATAGCAGCACTAGGGCTTTCCCTGCCGTGATGTCATCAGCTCTCTGTTCCCCCGCATGAAGAGAAGCCATTGTGCTCCTGGAATCTGGAGACATGGCGTGACGGCACAGGTGCTACAGGAGACTAGCGTGTGTGCACACCACACACACACACCCACACACACCCACACCACACACCCACACACACACACACCACCACACACACACCACACCACACACACACACTTTACATTCTATACACGTGCACTCGCTCTCTCACACACACACACACACTCATACACACACTGCTACATATGCTAAAGGAGAATCACACACACACTCACGCTGTACATATACACTATACACATGCACAAACACACACACACAAACACAGGTGGTACAGGAGACACACACACACTATACACACTACACACACACATTGTATACACTATACACACACACTCACACATGTGCTACAGGAGACTCACACACACACACACACATATGTTTACACACACACACACACACACACACACACACACACACACACACACACACACACACACACACACACACACACACACACACACACACACACACACACACACACACACACACACACACACCACACGTCTCACACTATACACACCACACATGCAGGCATGCACACACACATACTACAGAAGAGTCTCTCTCACAGACACACACTTTACACACATTCTCTCCCACATGTGTGTGCCTGTGTGTGTGTGTGTGTGTGTGTTGTGCCTGTGCCTGTGTGTGTGTGTGTGCCTGTGTGTGTGTGTGTGTGTGTGTGTGTGTGTGTGTGTGTGTAGGTGGATCAGGTCTTTCCAGATGTTTTAAAACAACAGCAGATAAAAATAGAAGTGTGGTGTGGTGCGTTTCCTGGTTCAGGAACTTCCCTCTCTGGTCTCGTTTCCCCCCTCTGTGCTGACACCAACATGTTGACAAGGCAGAACAGAGAGAGAGAGACAGTGTGGGGTTGAGAGACATGGAATAAACACCAACACCCAACTCTAGAATGTTGACCGACACCATTCATTATGTTCCACAAAATACTAATGGAAAATACACCTTAGTAATGGATGCTTTCATATAGCGCTTTTATCCAAAGCGCTTTACAAGTCATGCCTCACATTCACCCGTTCATACACACATTCCACCGACGGCGGAGTCAGCCATCAAGGAGACAACCAGCACGTCAGGAGCAGTTAGGGTTAGGGGGTCTTGCTCAAGGACACCTCGACAGTTTTTGCTAGGAGGAGCCGGGGATCGAACCAGCAACCTTCAGGTTGTGAAGCGACCGCTCTACCTCCTGACCTATACTGCCGCTCAGGACGGACGGATGGATCTGCAAGAATAACGCTTGATTCAGAAAGAGAATGGGTGGATGGATGATCACTCACCTCTTCAGATAACCCTACCCGGTCCTTCCTCCTAGTGCATCCTCTTATCATGTTTTACTAACGTACTAGCGTCTTTCTAAGTAGATTGTTAGGAAGGTATTGTTCTATTGTTTGTAAACTTAGTGTACTTTTACCTTATTGTACTTTTACCTGAACTTATTGTACTTTTACCTGAACTTATTGTACTTTTTACCTGAGCACTGACTTAGTTTGTGGAGACATGTGAATAAAATGCACTTTTTGTTCTCTCACCTTCCTGTTGAAACACACTATTGTAAATCACTTTGGATAAAAGCGTCTGCTAAATGACTGTAGTGTAGTGTAGTGTAGTGTAGTGTAGTGTAGTGTAGTGTAGTGTAGTGTAGTGTAGTGTGATGTGATGTGATGTGATGTGATGTGATGTAGTGTAATGTAATGTAATGTGATGTGATGTGATGTGATGTGATGTAGTGTGATGTGATGTAGTGTAATGTAGTGTAATGTAATGTAATGTAATGTAATGTAGTGTGATGTGATGTAGTGTAATGTAGTGTAATATAATGTGATGTAATGTGATGTGATGTAGTGTAATGTGATGTAATGTGATGTAATGTAATGTAATGTGATGTAGTGTAATATAATGTGATGTGATGTAGTGTAATGTAGTGTAATGTAATGTAATGTAATGTGATGTGATGTAGTGTGATGTGATGTAATGTAATGTGATGTGATGTGATGTAGTGTAATGTAATGTAATGTAATGTAGTGTAATGTAATGTAATGTAGTGTAGTGTAATGTAATGTGATGTGATGTAGTGTAATGTAATGTAATGTAATGTAATGTAATGTAATGTGATGTAATGTGATGTGATGTGATGTAATGTGATGTGATGTAGTGTGATGTGATGTAGTGTAATGTGATGTGTAGTGTAGTGTAATGTAGTGTAATGTAGTGTAATGTAATGTAATGTAATGTGATGTGATGTAGTGTAATGTGATGTAGTGTAATGTAGTGTAATGTAATGTAATGTAATGTAATGTGATGATAGATGGACTGCAAACTGTATTGCTGTATAAATATGTTTTTAGTTTGGAAAGAGACAGAGAGAGAGAGAAATGCACTACAGGATGGAGCTATATCTATTTATAGTAAGAGAGAGAGACATGAGAGAGAGAGAGAGAGATACGCTATAGAGCATATCTCTCTCTCTCTCTCTCTCTCTCTCTCTCTCTCTCTCTCTCTCTCTCTCTCTCTCTCTCTCTCTCTCTCTCTCTCTCTCTCTCTCTCTCTCTCTCTCTCTCTCTCTCTCTCTCTCTCTCTCTCTCTCTCTCTCTCTCTCTCTCTCCTCATGTTTCTCTGCTGCTCCTCTTACAACGTGATGACGTCACTGGGGAATCCCCACGCACAGCATAAATACCACCAGCTCCCCGGCACCCAAAGACACTCCAGCCACAGCCAGAGTACTCAGACACACACACTCCATCACTCACAGCAAGAGCACCAAGACCCCCACACACACACACACTCTCTCTCTCTCTCTCTCTCTCTCTCTCTCTCTCTCTCTCTCTCTCTCTCTCTCTCTCTCTCTCTCTCTCTCTCTCTCTCTCTCTCTCTCTCTCTCTCTCTCTCTCTCTCTCTCTCTCTCTCTCTCTCTCTCTCTCTCTCTCTCTCTCTCTCCTCCCTCCATCACACCAACAGAGCTCCACACCTCCTGGCTCTCTACAGACCATCTC
Organism: Muraenolepis orangiensis; assembly: GCA_027704905.1. Lineage (NCBI taxonomy): Eukaryota > Metazoa > Chordata > Actinopteri > Gadiformes > Muraenolepididae > Muraenolepis > Muraenolepis orangiensis. The sequence continues at coordinate 28,341,529 of CM051008.1, forward strand.
ACTGAACATCATGGAGGTAGGGGTGGGGATGGGGGCCGCAGGGCTGGGGGAGGGAGTGGTACTGGTGGTGGAGAAGAGGTCTACTCTCAGCTGGACATGGAGGGTGTGTGTGGCGACTTTCATCCTGGTGCTGTGTGTGTCTGGAGCTCTGGTCTTCACTCTCTATCTGACAGGACGACCCGGGGTCTCGGTGAGAAAGTCTTCCTCCACCACCTCCTCTCAGCCTCCTCCACTCCTCTCTCCTCCTCCTCTCCTCTTGTCTCCTCTGCCCCTCCTCTCCTCTTCCCCTCCTCTCACCCTCTCCTTCTCCTGCTCACATTCAGAGGAGCATAACATCTGCAGGTTAACTCACCCCCCCCCCCCCCTCTGTCTCTAGGTCTCACCTGAAGAACACGTCATGGACAAAGAGACAGGTGAGCCTTGTCTCTCTGAAACAATGTGAAATCGGAGTTTCTGAAAAGAATTGTTTGTGAAATCCGTTCTGTCCATGAACTGTGTGGATGTTCCCTCAGCTCCTCAGCTGCCTCTGAAGCGGCTGGGCAGCCGGTCCAAGCCAGCCGTTCATCTGGAAGGTAATTACGCATGTAAACTGTAGACAGCTTAGCATGAGATCTTATAAGGAGTGTTCCAGTTGTGTTGAGTTAAGCTTAGGTTAAGCTTTATTTAGTTGCATTAGCTAGGAGTCTTTAAGTTTACTGATCATGTGTGTATTATTCTTTCTAGGCTACTTTGAGGTGGGGGGGAAAGGTGTGTGTGTGTGTGTGTGTGTGTGTGTGTGTGTGTGTGTGTGTGTGTGTGTGTGTGTGTGTGTGTGTGTGTGTGTGACATTGTAAAGGTGACTTGTTCCTTTTGCCGCTGCAGTTCTGTATAAATTACAGGCAATATTTTAAATAAATGATATAGGAGTGTGCAAGCAAAGGACGTGTCTGAGAGCGTCTTCATGTAGGTGGGGGGGGGGGGGGGGCTGACATTTTTTATCTACAAAAGGGGGGGGCCCTGCAGAAAAAGTTTGGTAAGGAGTGGTAAACTTTGCTAATGTGTGTTTTACTCTCTCTCTCTCTCTCTCTCTCGCTCTCTCTCGCTCTCTCTCGCTCTCTCTCTCTCGCTCTCTCTCTCTCCAGGGCACTATGAGGAGGGAGGCGAAGTGGGGCAGGTGGGGTGGAGAAGGGACCAGGGCCAAGGCTTCCTCCAGGGGGGCTTCCAGATGAAGGGGAACCAGATCCTGGTGCCTCGCAGCGGACTCTACTTCGTCTACAGCCAGGCGTCCTTCCGGGTGTCGTGTGGCGGTGGTGACGAGCAGGCCCCGCACGTGGCCCCGCTCAGCCACCGCGTGTGGAGCTACTCAGACTCCGTGGGGGGCCCGTCCTCTCTCATGAGCGCCGTGCGCTCAGCGTGCCAGCGGCCGGCGCTGCGCAGCGAGGGATGGTACAACACCATCTATCTGGGCGCCGCCTTCCAGCTGCACAAGGGAGACCGACTGTGGACCGAGACCAACCAGCCGCACCAGCTGGAGTACGAGGGAGGAAAGACCTTCTTTGGAGTGTTTTCTCTGTGACCCCCCTCGGCGGTAACCCCTTCTTAAAGCCGCTCGGAGGTTTTAAAGCATTCTGAGGGTTTTTTAAAGATGTCCTGTAAGTTTTAAATGTGTCCTTTGGGTTTAAAATATTGTTTAGTAGCTGTTATCGTGTTCTGTAGTTCTAAACGGCGTTCTGTAGTTTTGGAAGCAGTTGATTCGGTTTGGGGCACAGATACGGATCCGAATCCGGATCCATGGGACTTTTAGTTGTGGTGGAGGGATGTGCACTACTGAGGGCCCTCAACGCGGTTTGTTTGTCTGTCTGTTTGTTTGTCGGTTAGCAAGATAAGTCAAAACATGATGTACAGAATCGGACACAACTTGGTGGTTACATTACTTATGGGCCAAGGAACAGTTGATTTTGGCACAGAAGGATTCTTTAGCATTGGGAGACAGGCTAAAAATAATCAAATATTGTGTAAGATTTCACAAAGTTACTAACATATTTGCATAAAACTTGGAGAGGGTTTTATATGAATCCGGACCCTGGCAGATCCGGATCCGATCCAGGACAATGTGCTTGCAAAATAAGGGTAAATTATGTTGCTTTAGAAGGATTGTTAAGCCTCAGAAATAGGGCAAAGGGGACTTTTGGGTGTGGCGGAGGGATGCGCTCTAGTCTCGGGGGGCCCTCTGGTTATATATGTGTTTGTTAACGTGTTCCATATCATTCCTATATGATAGGAATGGACTGGTCAATGGACTCTGTACTACAACAGACTGTCGCTGAGTTTCTAGTGAAGCAACAATACTGCTTTTAAAGATTGTACAAAGTGCAAAAGTACAAAGTGCTCTCTCCAACACTACTATGAGTACTAACAGTACTAGCAATCATTACAGTATATATTTGTATTTATTTGTATTTATTAATTGTACATATTACTTATAAAAGCTTTAAGTTAACATTGCCTTATGTGTTTTAACATTGTTCTTAAAAGACTTAATTCGAAACAATGCATGTGTTATGTGCTGTAATCCGTGTGTGTGTGTGGGTGTGTGCAACTGTGTGTGCGTATGTATGTGCCTGTGTGTGTGTGTGTGTGTGTGTGTGTGGTTCAGACAGTGTTGCTAACTCATCACAAAGGGTTGGACTGTTTGGTTAAACACACTCACACACAAGTTCCTGACGCAGCGAATGCTTCCTGTATGAGAATCATCACAGGGGATTCCCAAGTTTCACACAGAGACTTACTCTCTCACACACACACATTGCGTGGTTACTATAATAATAATTTATATTATATTAATATTAATCATATAATAATAATAATTATTACTTAAAACAGGACTGGTCTCAGTGAAAAATCAACAGCTTTATTGAACCATATATTTGCATACATATAATTTGAAGTATAATAACATTTAAAGTTTGAAGATACAGTGAATACAAATATGTTGAGATCCAGCTATACCTTTATACATGTGCAATCTTAAATAACAGTTCATACATGTTGGGTTCGGGGTAGGGTGAGATACGAGTTAGGGATTGGAGGTCAAGCGAGGATAAGGTTATGTTTAAGGGGAGATACAGGTTAGGAGGTTAGGGTTAAGGGTTGGAGGTTAAGGGTATAAGTGAGACAGGGTTAGAGGCTTAGGGGTTATGGGGTTAGGGACTAGGGTTAAGATGAGATATGGAACAGAGATGGTGTGGCTTCTATCTCCAGAACCCTGAGCTCCTCGTGGTCCAAATTATGAGATGATGTGATTCTGTAGTAAAGTGCTTTATGAAATATAGATCCAACATATTTAAAGTTTGACCTTTCCTGTCCATATCGCCATCAGGTATCATTGCTTTATATATCAGGGAAAACCCAGAAATAACAGAGAGCAAGAGAGAGTGAGAGAAAGAGATCCTCATATAATTGCTGTATTGCACTGTATATATATATATTTTATATATATATTCATTTAATTGTATATATTTTTTGTAGTAATTACATTTAAGTGTTGACAGGGATAGAGAGACAAACAGTTCCCTGTCTTTTGAGTTGACACACATTTACATAGATTGTCAGTTGTGGGACCAAAGTTCAGCGGTTTATAAAAACATGAAGAGGAGCAGACTCACGTTTAAGGCCCTGATATAGTTTAAACTAAATTGGCGTGTTTGCAGAGATAAAATGGCAGGTTTGCGACCAAATCGAAGCGACACGTTGAGCCTTGGCCGCCACAGTGCGCTCAGGGTGCACAGCCGAACTAGTCAAACTTTTCTCACAATTCACTACTGCCTGCAATTGGTCAAAAACACCACATGAATGGTATGTCTTGTCTCACCACGACTTGCGTCATCAAAACAAACAGCCCACGCATCACAGTGACTATTTTGTAGTGTCGAAATCGCAGTGTTTGACAGCAGTTCGGCAGCCTTTGCGAACAGGCCAATTTCAATTCAAAGTATACGGGGGTCTTAGACCAGAAGGCTGGTTGTGCTTTAGTAGAAGGTGGACAGGTGTGACCTGGGCTGACCAGGTGTGACCTGGGCTGACCAGGTGTGACCTGGACTGACCAGGTGTGACCTGGGCTGACCAGGTGTGACCTGGGCTGACCAGGTGTGAGGTGAAATGATCTAAATCCAGCCGGTGCTCGGACATGTGCTCCAACTTAGCCCATGGCTTACTACTGTTCAACTCTTTATAAAACCTTTTCATAAAAAAAACCCTTTTCAACTGCCAACACAAACAAAACGTTATTAAGACATCAATATTATTACAATAGTATCTGACAAAATGAATCCTGCAATTTGAATCCAAAAGCTGAGGCAAAGAGCAAATTGAACAGAGGTTAACTAGATTAGGTTAACTAGGTTAACCTGGTATTAACCGGATCAGATCTCTGCGTCCTCTCATACAGATCAGAATCCACTCTTAGGAGAAGAAGTGGAACAAAAAACTGGGGAAATGGTACATTGATTTGCCCGTAGGTCAAATCTATTACTTTCCAAAAGTCAACCGCATTTTGTGTCAAACAGATCAAATCAGTTACTGCAGAACAATAAAACTCTACATTCAACAAAGTTTCAGACAAATGTCAAAGATTGCAGACACACACATCCCCAAGTGTGCCCTAGCCTGGTCGTGGTGTTTTGCTGGGCAGTGTGTCTGTGTAGCGAGTGACAGGTGAGGCGTCTTCAGGTATAAAACACCAAAACAAGCTCCGAAAAACATTGTGCTACCCGCCCAAGCAGGTGTGTCTCAGTATACCCCAGTAGATCCCAGTATTCCTAGTTTGTCCCAGTATGTCCCTGTACTCCCAGCACTCCCAGTTTGTCCCAATATGTCCCTATATTCCCAGTATAACAAAGTATTTTCAGTATGTCCAAATATGTCCCTGTATTCCCAGTTTGTCCCAGCACATCTCAATATACTAAGTATGTCCCAGTATTCCCAGTGTCCCAGTATGTTCCCAGTGTTCCCAGTTTCTCCCAGTGTTCCCAGTATGTCCCCAGTATATTACCAGTATGTGTTACCAGTATGAGTTCCCAGTGTGTGTTCCCAGTGCAAGCTACTTGTACAGCAGGGGGATCTGGCTGCTGTGGCAGTGGTTGCGGCCCATCTTGCCGTCGGCGGTGGGGTAGAGGGAGGAGGGGGGGGTGGGGGAGGCAGGGTACCCGGGCGGGGGGAGGAGAGACTTGGGCTCAGGGGTGGAGGAGGGCGGGGGGATGCTGTGGTTCTGGTTCTGGCCAGCGGATGGCCGGCGGCGACAAGCTTGGCGCTCTGCCAGCTGGTTCCGCAGGGCCGAGACTCTCTCCTCCTTCTGGAAACACAATAAGGGTACAGGTGAGGTAACAGGCAAGGTCAGGTGAGGTTACAGGTAAGGTCAGGTGAGCTTACAGGTGGGATCACAGGTGAGGTTACAGGTGAGGTTGCAGGTGAGGTTGCAGGCAAGGTCAGCTGAGGTTACAGGTGGGATTACAGGTGAAGTCAAGTGACGTGACAGGTGAGGTCAGGTGATGTTGTCAGGTGAGACTGCAGGTAAGGCCAGGTGGTGAGGTGACAGGTGTGTCCAGGGTACCTCTTGGATGATCTTCTGCAGCTCTCGGTTCTCTCTCTCCAGCTGTCGGGACTTCTCCTCGTCATTGTTGTTGGTGGACGAACCCGTCTTCAGCGTGTCCTGCTGTTCCGACTGCCACTCGCCGCGTGTGATCAGACGTCGCATCTAGACACAACAATAAATAAACAACACAATGAATGAACCAACAACAGCACAGCTATATGTCACAATAGCTTGTGATGTGGTGGAGGGAGGAGAGGCGTTACCTTGGGAACGAAGAGAACCACCAAGGTGATGTATGAGGAGAAAACGGTGGCCATGGACGCGAACGCAAAAGAAGCGTCTTGTTGTGACGACAGAATCATTGTCACAGGAGCCGTGATCATACACAACACCTAGGGAGAGACAGAGCAGGAGAGGGAGATAGCATGAGAAACCCTAGCATTATAACCTAGCAAGTCAAGCCAAAATGATAAACTAGCATAATTAGCTAGCAGGTCATGGTGTGTGGGCGTGGCCTAACTAACCGCTACGTTGTAAATCGCCATGCCGACTGCGCGGTGGTCGTTGATCTTCTCAGTGGAAACAGATTTTGTCTCGTAGGCCAAAAATATCCCGAGCAACAGCAACAGTCCCTTATAGCCATAAACTACACCTGGAGAGAAAGAGACATTTATATTCACTACACCTGGATACAGAGAGAGAGAGAGAGAGAGAGCTTTAAATTTACTACACCTGGAGAGAGAGAGAGAGAGAGCGAGAGCGAGAGCGAGAGCGCGAGAGCGAGAGCGAGAGCGAGAGAGAGAGAGAGAGAGTCTTGAGCATGAGGTGGAGGAGGAGGAGGAGGAGGAGCAGGGGGAAAAGGAGGAGCAGGAGGAGGAGCAAATGGAGCAGGAAGTACCGAGCCAGGTGTTCATCTTCTCAGAGCTGCAATGCTCCAGCAGCGGTTGGATCAGAACATCAAGATCACCTTTAGGAGCTTCTCTGGTAAACTTCTGCTCAGAGAAAGAGAAGGTAGGTGGGGGGGTGGGGAGATGAGGAGAGAGTTAGTCAGAGAATGAGTGTGTAAGACAGAGCACTAGAGGGCGCTGTTTATCCACATATAATTCCCAGGATACAGTTAAAATGGTAGTGTACCTCCACGGTGATGTGCAGCGGGTCCACGATCTGCCAGACCAGCAGAGACACAAAGTCCACCGCCAGCAGAATCCCCACCGTAGCATACAGCTTCCAGGGCTCCAGACTCTACAGGGCGACAGACAGGTAGAGACTGACTCCAGACCGCTCCAGTGTGTGTGTGTGTTTGTGTGGATGTGTGTGTGTCTGTGTGTGTCCATGCTCGCCACCTCTGACCCCTGACCCTACCTTCTTCTTCTCCTTCTTGTCCTCCTTCTTGGTGAAAAGTGTGTGGACCCACCAGATCTTAGTGAACATGCTGCCGTAGGCCAGACTGAAGCCTAGACCCAGCAGCCACAATCTAAACTACAGGCGAAGAGGGAGGGGGGAAAAATTAAGGACACACCCCCTGGTTACCTGACAGACCACTCCCCCTGGTTACATGACAGACCACACCCCCTGGTTAACTGATTACCTGGTTAGCTAACAAACCACACCCCCTGGTTAACTGTTTACCTGACAGAACACGGTCATCCTGGCTAACCACAGCCCCTGGTTACATGTAGCCACGCCCCCTGGTTACCTGCAGCCCCACCCCCTGGTTACCTGGCAGACAACGGGGAACTGTGAGCGGTGGATGTGATGTCCATCGATGCCCAGCGGGAAGACAGCGGCCAGCGCCATCATGCAGCCCACGGCCGTCATGTTGTTGAGGTAGGGCTGGGAGTTTTGGATGTAGCTGGGGGGACACGGAACCATCAGTACCTGCACCAGACAAGACTCCCAATCGGGAGTCCAACCCCGCTACAGCCTACCCCGTAATGCTTCCTCCTTCCTTACTGCTCCATCAAACTCCTCCCTCTTAGCCCCGATCTCCTATTTTCCTAAGTGGCTCTGTGGTGTTCCCTGCAGGCTGATTTGCGGTGTAATTCCCGGCTTCACCTGCCAGTGGCGCTAAAGAGATGCGTTGCTGCTTGAGCAGCTGACGGGCGAGATCTAAGTCCCGGCTAGGTCTCCCAGCGGTGGTAACGGGAGGGTGACTGACCGCACAGCTCCATTGTAGATATTGAAGGAGAGACAGAGGAAGCCCAACAGGATGCCCAGCCCGGCTAACACCGACACCACAGAGAACAGCTTCTGAGACAGGAAGCGGAACTCCTCGATCACCAGCGTCCTGTCGGCTGGAGGTCCCGCCCCTGGAGGGAGAGAGGGAGCCAGGGAGAGAGGGAGCAAAGGAGGAAGGGAATGAAGGGGAGAGATGGAGGAGGGAAGAAAGAGAGGGAGGGAGGGAGAAAAAAAGAGACAGATAGAGAGGAAGAGAGACATTGAATTGAATTGGGAGAGAGAGACAGAGAGATACAAATAATAATAATAATAATACATTACTTATTTATGAATTCTACTAAATTAATAAAAAATTACCGATCCACACGTCGTTCCCAAACCAGGATAGGTTCCTCTGAGAGCTGTCGTAGTAACCAATCTGCTTATAGCTGCCTCCTGGAGAGAGAGAGAGAGCGAGAGAGCGAGAGAGAGAGAGCGAGAGAGAGAGAGAGAGAGAGAGAGAGAGAGAGAGCGAGAGAGAGAGAGAGAGATCAACATCTGTCTCTTCAAGATCAACATCTGTCTATTCTATAGGCAGACTGGTGATTGATAGATTGATTACCTTGGAGCTGTTCAATAAGTGTCATGGCCATCCTGGAACCCTGAGCGTCAAATACCACGTGACCCTACAAACACACACACACAGATGTAGAGGGTTAGAGGGTTAGATTTAGAGGGTTAGGGTTAGAGTGTTAATAGAGAGAGATTAATTTGCTATGGTTGTGCTTCTGTACCTGCAATTTAGTGACTGGTGGAGTGATAAAATACAATATTTTAAGCTGTCTGGCTGGTCCTGTGATTTATACTCCCAGTGACTCATATATAGTCTTTTGTAGGGACGCTCCGATCAATCAGCCAATATTCACTCGAAACCGATCGATCAGAGTTCTCAAAAACGGAAGAGCCGATCAAATGGCGCAAAATATATGAGACTTTTCTCGGTGCTGTAAAAAAACAATGTGTGTGAAGCAGAATTGCCGGAAGCATTACATTTACATTTACATTTACATTTACATTTAGGGCATTTGGCAGACGCATTTATCCAAAGCGACTTACAAGCAGTACATTAGTTGAAGCAGACAATAGCATAACACTGAGGTACGTGAACATAAAAATAGAGAAGTTCACAAGCATTCATATTAACAAGATGAATAACACAATTTGGTACTGCCAGGTCACCTGCTTAAGTAACTGTGATAAGAGCGTGTTATCAACATTAAGGATATACACTTGCTAGAATATACAACATGCTAAGAGCTATTAATGTCAGGACTTAAGCAAGTTAGGGGTTCACAAAGGAGAAGCACTGCTGAAAGCTACCGGTAAATACAAATTAAAAACATGTAGGAATTTTCACTGTCTACCTCCTCGTGAAATTACTCTGTTTCTCAGTTTCTCTCTCCGTCTGTGTGGTGTGTGTGTGTGTGTGTGTGGTGTGTGTGTGTGTGTGTGTGTGTGTGTGTGTGTGTGTGTAATGTGCTCTCTCACTGACTGCAGCGATTTGATTGGTAAAGTAGCGTCACGTGAGTTGATTTGGGCCCTTGTCGTAAAGGCTAGAAAAGATTATTATTGGTTGATTTGATTAGTAAATAATATAATATATATAATAGCTTTCAATTTATGATTCTTTATCAGGTCTAAGAGGGTTAAAGGGCTAGGGTTATAGGGTTAGAGGTTAGGGGTTAGGGTTAGAGGGTTTATGATCGGGACTCACCGACACCCCTTCGAAGGAGCTGCTGTTGAGGGCCCTGTAGATCTCGGCGGTGATGTCGTGGTTGTTGTAGTTGAAGTCCTCCAGGCGTCGGCCCTTGGCCTTGAGGGGGGCCACGGTCTTGTTGAGGGCCAGAGCCAGGGCCCACACCGCGTCGTAGGCCAGCGGGGCCTCCTGGAAGCCCCCCGTATCCTCTGGGTTCATCCCCCCAAGACGAGACATCAGAGCAGCCAGGAACTCCTGAGACGTCTGAAGAAAAAGACCATGCTCATGATCACCATCCAACCATCCATGGCTCCAGAAAGCTGTTTTACCTGCCTGGTGACATCACTACATGGCCACCAAAACATCTGCTCCCTCTACAGTTACAGTAGTGGAGTGTTACAATGTGTTGCATTGTAGTGTTGCTTAGTGTAGTTATGTGGTATTGTGTTGCGTAGCGTAGTGTGTGTGTGTGTAACCGTGGAGTTGTGTTACCAGGTTCGACGCTCCTTTGATGGTCTCCGGGTTGAGCATCACTATCTCCGTGGTGACGTGTCCCTCCACGGCCTCCGTCATGTTCTCCACGGTGCAGTTGATGGCCGGGTCTTTGATCTTGAACCAGTTGTCGGCGTACCAGCCAATCAGGAACCAGACGTACTTCTTCCCGTACAGCTTCTCCTTGAACACCTGCATGGTCAGAGGGGAAGGTTAGTGCGTCAGCAGTTCGGGTTAGCATAAAGCATAGGGGTGAAGGTTACACTGTAGCGGCGCGCTTTAGCGTGTTCACGCTAAAATGTTAGTGGAACAGGCGCGCGTGTTCTCACCTCGCAGAACACCTTCCTGGCTTCAGTCTCGTAGAAAAGACCCACAATGATCCTGGCGTCCTGTCTCTGAAACAAGGTTATAAATATACATAGAAACATAAACATTATAACATAAATACAAATATAAATATTAAAACAAACACATCAAGACAAAACACAACACGCTCCACACTCAATACCAAGTATATGCTAATGTAGCATATATTAAGGTTTATACAGCATAGGCTAATGTAGCATATGCTAATATACAATATGCTATGTTAATGTCACATTGTGTAACACTGTGGTGACGTGTGTGAATGCTAAGGTGGAGGACAGGGGGAACCTTGAGGTTCTTCACAGCGACCGCCGGGTCGGTGAGGAAACTCTGGCGCACGCTGATCTCAATGCCAGCCTCCTTGGTCCTCTCTTCCAGGTCGTCCAAGGTCTGGAGAGAGGAGAGGAGAGGAGAGGAGAGGAGAGGAGAGGGAGAAGAGGGAGATCATGGAATGAGCAAATAGATGGGAGAGAACAGAGAGAAAAGAGAGAGAGAGAGAGAGAGAGAGAGAGATGGAGGGATACTGACGGAGGTGAAGACTTCAGTGGTCTGCTGGATGGTGGCAATGCGCGTCCACCTCCATTTCTGGAAGAGTTGCACCCGGGTGGGGTTGTGGAGCGTCGCCGAGGGGTGCGTCCGGAAGAAGGTGGGGAAGCGCTGGCGGTTGGAGAGAGCGGGCGAGCTAGAGCCGTACGAAAGCTGTGAGAGAGAGAGAGAGAGAGAGAGAGAGAGAGAGAGAGAGAGAGAGAGAGAGAGAGAGAGAGAGAGAGAGAGAGAGACAGACAGACAGACAGACAGACAGACAGACAGACAGACAGCGGATCAAAACCATCAGTTAAATCTGACATTCTTGTTCCTTGTTTTGTTTTTTTGCTTTGTTGTCGTCTGTGTAGCAGGATAAATAGATGATCTTTATTGTTGAAATTTCCACCACCAACAGAGAAACAACACACAACAGCACATTCAAACAGCACAGTGGGTTACAGCAGACCAGGACACCACTTGACAGCAGCAGGTACCAAAGTCCTCCACAGCCTCGCAGTGGAGCGGAGCAGCAGCATCTGCCAGTTGTCCACCCAACACACTTTTACCGACTTTAAAACACTCATACGAGGACCTGGAAGAGGACACTCGTCCACGTTGAGGACCTAAGAGAGAACGCCACTCACCACTATGAGGTTCCACATTCGTGCGGCCTCGGCCACCAGGGTGGACACCCCACTGCAGCCGGGCATCAGGACTATCTTGATGGGCTCGGTGTAGAGCAGATCATAGAGCAGCTTGGTGGCTTCCCCCGGGTCACACTGAGAGGGAAGAGTTGAAGTACATTTATTATACTTATGTTTCCCATTTCCTGTTTGGTTAGCCAACGTTTTTTGGTAACCACATGATAACTTGGTAACCAGGGTTAGTTCTGGTATGGTCGGGTTAGACCTGGTCTGGTCTGGTTGGGTTAGGTCTGGTCTAGTCTGGTCTGGTCTGGTTAGACTCACCATGCTATTGTATTGGATGAGCTCTTGTTAAACCTGGTCCGGTTTAGTCAAGTCTAGTCTAGTCTGGTTATACCTGGTCTGGTCTTGTCTAGTCTGGTCTGGTCTAGTCTAGTCTAGTCTAGTCTAGCCTAGTCTCGTCTGGTTAAACCTGATCTGGTCTAGTCTGGTCTGATATGGTCTGGTCTGGGCTGTTCTAGTCTAGTCTAGTCTAGTTGAATCTAGTCTAGTCTAGTCTGGTCTGGTATGGTCTAGTCTGGTCTGGTCTGGTATGGTATGGTCTAGTCTAGTCTGGTCTGGTCTAGTCTGGTCTGGTCTGGTATGGTTAGACACCGACCATGCTGTCGTAGTGGATGAGCTCCAGCTCGTAGTCTGGCAGGATGTCAGTCCGGTTGTTGACCAGGTCCAGGGCCATCTGGGCGGAGGGGAGGCAGGCCTGACCACCCGGCCAACCACCACTCATCGGGAACAAAGCTCCGATGTACAGCTTCTTCTTACCTACAAGCAGGAGCAGGAGGAGGGGGAGGAGGTCAAGGAGGGGCAAGACAAAGATGAGGAAAAGGAACAGGAGGAGGAATGAGAGGGTGTACAATATGTATTTATATGTATATGTGTATTTGGGGTCCTCTAGTGGTGACAATATGTATTACGACACAACTTTAAATAATTCAAACCGGGTATTTTTCTGTGAACTTACCTGTATAGTTTCTGTCATCTGTGGAAAAACGGAAAATGAATGGAAAGAAAAATTGAGACAGATTTATTAACTAATTAATGACTAATATTATAATATAATATCATTAGTATGATCACTACTGTTATTATTACCCTACAATTTTAATCTGATAAAAAGTAATTATTAATGTTGCTAGTACACACATCCATACAATTATGAATTATGAGTCTTATGATTATGATATATATTATATGTGTGCTTTGCGGGTAGTCTTACAGATGCAGGTGGGTTTGGGTGAGTCCCACTTCCCCAGCTTGGTGCAGTGGCTCAGGTTTCTCCCCTGCAGCAGGAAGCCGGCGTGGCAGCTGTAGTGCAGCACAGCGCCCTCTACTGGCACCCCTGCAGGCTGTACCGCCACGCGACCGTTCTCCAGAGACGTCCACACCCTCGGGCACAGCAGCACTTAAAGAGAGAGGGGGAGAGAGAGCAAAGTTCAAATAAACAGGAAAAGAAACAAGCCCAATTGGATGATGATGATGATGATGATGATGATGATGATGATGACGAATGGCTTACAGCATCGGCTGTGATGTGTGATCTCTGTCCAAGTTCCATTGGGCAAACACTTGCGGACCTTGGGCCCCACAATCATCCTGTTCCCCCGGCAGATGTACTCGATCTCGTAGTCCACCGGCAGGATCTGCACACTCCGGATCTGGAAGACACACCGAGACTCAGACCTCTCTTACTTCTGGGGACCAGGGTGTGTGTTGAGGATAGAGGTTTATTGAGACCAGCTTTTTTGAGGGTTGAGGGTTTGTGCAATCCTGTATTTGAGGTTTGTTTAGTGGGGTCCAGTATATGAAGTGTGTTGAGGGTTTGTGGGGTCCAGTATATGAAGTGTGTTGAGGGTTTGTGGGGTCCAGTATATGAAGTGTGTAAGGGACAGTGGTGTGTGTGTGTGTGTGTGTGCGGATAGTTATTGTGGAAACCAGGTGTGTGTGTGTGTGTGTGTGTGTGTGTGTGTGTGTGTGTGTGTGTGTGTGTGTGTGTGTGTGTGTGTGTCTTGGGGGGGGGGGAGGGGGATAGTGGTTTGTGGGGTTCAGTGTTTAGAGGGTTGTGATAGTGATTTGTGGGGACCTGTTCCTGAGTCAGTCCTCGGTAGCGGATTCCTCCATCCCTGGGGGGTCTAATGATGGCACAGCCTGAAAACATAGTATTACACTAGTATTATAGTATTAGTTTTACAGTATTAAAATAAATATTACAATAACAGTAGAAAATGTAATTAGCACACACAAATACACACCTCCTGATGAAATGTTGTGTATGGGCACAACCAGAGCAGGAAGAGACTGGAGAATTATCAGAAATAGAATTCGCTCCATAACTGGATCTGAAAGAACATAATCAAATATTTACAGTATTATTATCCTGTATACACATCTACAATTACAGTATTAGTACCGTATATTAATTGCATGTATGTTTAGCTACCCTGACAATATAATTTCCCCTATATACCTACCGTTCCAATGTATTACAGATTTATTACAATATTATCATGTGTTATAGGCTATAGGCTACCTAGTATATAGCCTATGTAACATAGCATTAACAGTAGGCCTAGGCTAGCCTGTTTGGTACTACGTATATATCTTTCTATATATAAACAGTATATGTGTGTGTGTGTGTGCGGGTGTATCTAGAGTGGGTAGCCCTATTTAAAGAGAGGGATAGGAAGACACACACACACACACACACACACACACACACACACACACACACACACACACACACACACACACACACACACACACACACCACACACACACACACACACACACACACACACACACACACACACACACACACACACACACACACACACACACACACACACACACACACACACACACACACACACACACACACACACACACACGTCGGTTCAGCACCTGGACAGCGACACGGTGGAGCGACTGTTTCTCCTTCACAGCCGACTCTCTTATTATGTGTTGACTGTGGCCCGGTGTGTGTGTGTGTGTGTGTGCGTGCGCGTGAGTGTTCACGGTCGGTATTCAGCGTCACCGGTTGTATGTTTTTTCTAGATTAGACTACAGGTAGGCCTACTGATCCAGTCTCCATCTTCTGCACTACCTACGCCGGTAGCGACTCGGCGCCGTGATTTAAGCAGAGGACGCCTGGAGGAACGTAATGGAAGCCGGGTTACGGTGCTGGCCACGGCTCGGCGGGTGGCCTGCAGGCCGACTGTATTCACGCGTCGTCCCGGAGCTCTGAACAGAAACACTCAAACGGCCGCTGAAGCTAGCTGATCTATTTCAATCCGGTCGTAGATGCTTCCAAACTAAAATGGTGTTTAAAATGGTGCTCAATAGCCTAACAGGCCTTATATGTGCAGGCTACTAAATAATGACAGTAGACCTATCTGCCGCTGAAATGAGGGTGCATTCGGAATAATAGCCTAATAATATTGTAAGTGGTTGTAACGGAGACCTACCGTGAGTAGGGTGTTCGGCACGACGCTGAGTGGGAGTGTTCGGGATGCTTCAAATATCCATCGTCCCAAGCAATATGGCTGTAAATATTAAATATCACCGCGCTGGATTCGCCAAAAGTGCAGGTTTCTTTTGATTCCTGTGTTGCAGACACGCGCACCGGCTACAAATGACTCCAATGTGTATGCACTATATACAAATCGATCCCCAAACCCGATTCACCAAAACTCCCCTCCTCTTCCCCATCCCCCCACTACAATCTTCAGCTCACTCGTCATGACGTCACCGAGATGCGCCCGCCCCTTTTGCGCGCACCGGAGGAGCGACAGCAGCGAGGCGCGTGGATCCGTCACGCAGTCCGGTCCGCTCCAAAGCTCTGAAGTTTGGGAGAACTGATTCCCACCCCACGCGTCCTCTCTCGCTCCCTCTTACCCCCCCTCCTCCCTCTCTCTATCTCTCTATCTCTCTTAGTATTCATATGCATAACATGAAGCATTACTCGTGTACAGTATGGCGCGTTGGCTGTATTTGCAGATGTTTATTGATCCTATGGAGTTTCAACAGCGCTACACAATACAACTCAACTAAAACACACTGCAACTAAACACACTGAACTAAAAACAGCACAGTGTATAATCTACTTTACAAAGCATGGTTCAGTCTGGGGATAATTACATATATTCACAGCTCATCTTAACATAAAAAAAAAGATTCAAGTGTTTTACCAGAAACGTGTCTTAATCAAACTAAATATTAGTCACAAGTTGGTTTTGATAACAGCTAAATTAATGTGTAAAGGCACACTTCCAATTCCAACAAAAAGGCTCAACATGATTTAAATATAATTTACATTACAATATCAAACGATATACATTATACTATAATATAAAATAATAGACCTTTTATAATACAAAATAAAAACATGAAAGATAAACAGGGTCAGGATGCAGCAGCAAAACAACAACTAGAACACAAATAGTCAGTCTTTGATGATATACTGCTGAATACACACCTACATGTTCCTGTAGCTAAATCCTGTGCATATGTACCTGTTACTACACCTGTAGCTAAATCCTTCATATTCGTACCTGTAACTTCACCTGTAGCTAAATCCTGTACATACGTACCTGTAGCTACACCTGTACAAATGTACCAGTAACTACACCTGTAGCTAAATCCTGTACATACGTACCTGTAGCTACACCTGTACAAATGTACCAGTAACTACACCTGTAGCTAAATCCTGTACATACGTACCTGTAGCGAGAGCGGGGACACACACACACACACACACACACACACACACACACACACACACACACACACACACACACACACACACACACACACACACACACACACACACACACACACACACACACACACACACACACACACACACACACACACACACACACACACACACACACACACACACACACACACACACACACACACACACACACAGAGAGAGAGAGAGAGAGTAGAGGATTTAAAAGGAGGATATATACAAGATATAGATATAGGGTTCATGGGGGTTGTAGTCTCCATCATCAGCAGAGATCATGGGAGTAGTAGTGTGTTTCTGGGCTGCACAGATGGAGTACCAGTACTTATACTACCATCTAAAGCTAGCATAGCAATAGTAGTGGTACTAGCATAGTGAGGGTATCAGCATTAGCATAGCAACAGCAGCAGTACCGGTGTGGCGTGCTAGCGCTACAGACTGAAGCTGCGGTGGTGGTGTTTGGAGAAGTGCTGCTGCCGTTGTTTGGCTAGCGTTTGGCTAGTGCCCTCCTCTCTCTCTCCATCCTCGGTCATGCTCCCTCCGTCACTCATCTCCCCCAGGTGCTCCACAGAGTCCACCTTCCCCAGGTCAGACACTATGGTCTGGAGGCTGAACACAGACACGGAGTCCGACCCCGCTCGCTCCACCTCCCTAAACGACGCCGTCAGCAGGTCGCCACCCCCACAGGCCCCGTCCGCCTCTGCCTCCGCTCCGACGGGGGAGCTCCGCCCTCCGCAGGCCGTGGGCGGTCTTCCCTCGACGAAGCCCCGACCCCTCTGGGCGTGGATCTGCTCGCTGATTTGCTCCAGGTTGTGCAGGGCGACGGAGTACTGTGACTTCACCTTTGACACGCTGTGCTCCAGCTGCAGGACACGCCCCTTGTGCTCCTACAGCAGAGTGCCAGCAGGGGTCAATAGAGCAGCGTCACTTACTCACTCATTCACTCATTAATTAGTCATTTACAGCAGTGGTTCTCAGCGTGGGGATATTAGTTGGAAGGGTCGTGATGGTTCCATTGCATCTCCCAAACCAATGATATAATGTACCCAGTCAATATACAATGTTTTTCCCATTACAATTCCCATAAAGGATTCATGTAATAGTAAAACTTATTTTAGCAATTGAGTGAAATGACTGTGACGGTGCGCGCGAGCACCTCACAGAGTGAGAAGTAAAATCATCTCAGTGGCGCAACGTGGCGTGACAGGTGCCAAGCTAACGAGTAACACTGCAATAAAGTGTCTGAATATGGAGCCGTCGCCCGTAAAAAAAAAAGTCTGCCAACTCAAGGTGCCAACCAAGAAGAAGATGGGCCAAGTGAAAGTAACGTTATCCCACCAACTTCAACTGAAGGCAACATTACACCGCCAACTTTTTGCCAACAGATCCCTCGGCCTCCAACAAGCGTCAAATATATCAGATCGAGTTTCTGCAGTACATGTGCATATCCCGGTATTACAAGGTGTGTGTGCATTGGTAGCGGTCATGTGATATTATGTGTGAACTAGGGCTGTGCCATATCGTATCGTTTATCGCGATAAGTCCTCCCCACGGTAAGTATTTTGTCATACTGCGATAATGACGATAATTAATGACGTGTTTATATATGCGACGTGGGCATGTAGAAGGAGAACAACAATGGCGGAAGGCGGAGTCCCAAACGTAGGCGAGGAGGAGTTAATGGAGAAAAAAGGAGCTGGAATCGGCTTCTATTCACGGCTATCATTTACATTTACATTTAGGGCATTTGGCAGACGCTTTTATCCAAGGCGACTTACAATCATATCACTCCGCGAGTAGTCCCGTTCACTTTTCCTGACGGAAAATACTGACTTGCTGATAGAATTGCTGAATTGTTTGCACCAGTTGCCAAGCAACGCCTCAACTTCTGAGAACTATTTTTTTCTCTCCGCGAAAGTAAATCATAATAAGTCGGGACCGACTACCGACTTATTAATGAGCGTTCCGTTCATTATCTCTTATGTATTTGATGATGGTAAGGATTAAGATTATTATTATTAATTTTGTTTGGTCATTTATTGTCATTTATCGTTATCGCGATAAATACCATGAAATATCGTGATATAGTTTTAAGTCCATATCGCCCAGCCCTAGTGTGAAGTATGTCTGCTGCACAATTATGCACAGAGATGCGTGCCTAGGGCATCTGTGTAAACAGCGGTGCCAACACTGCACGTGAAGCGGTCACTGCAGTGTTGAAGGTCCAGAGGGAGTTAGCTCCACCAGACTACTAGTTATCCTAATTAGCTGCACGAGACTACTAGTTATCTCCACTAGACAACTAGTTATCGTAGTCACCTCCACTAGACTATTAGTTATCCTCATTACCTCTACTAGACATCCTAGTTTCTTCTACGAGACAACTAGTTATTCTTGTTAGCTCCGCTAGACTACTGGGTATCCTAGTTACCTCCAGAATGTAGTTGAACTGGGTCTTCAGTTCAAAGTAGGGTCTGGACTTGACGATGGCCCTCTTCAGGGACTTCTGGAGACTCTGGACACGAGCCTCTGCCAGCTGGCAGGCATGGGTCACCCGAAGGTGCTCCCTCTCACTGCGCAGACGCTCCTCCTCTGCCTCATTCACCTGCACGCACGCACACACAAACAAACAAACACACGCACACACACACACATACACGCATACAGAGAAGTGAGTGGATGTTTTGAATGTAGGTTGCTAGGGGGTTGCTGGGAGTGGTAGGGGCTAGAGGAGGTTTCTAAGAGTGGTTTGTAGGTATGATTGCTAGGGGTGGTGGTTGCTCGGAGTGTTAAGGTTGCTAGGGGAGGTGAGGAAGGGGGTTGCTTGGTGAGGTAGGGGGTTGCTAGGTGAGGGGGTTGCTAGATTAGGAGGTTGTTGCTCGGTAAGGAGGGTGTAACTAAGTGAGGAAGGGGTTGCTAGGCGACCTTGGCGGTAGCATGGTTGAGCATCTCCTGCCAGGTTGGGTCCAGAGTGTTCTTGCCGTCTGCCATGAGGCCCTGCTCCGCCACATACACCATTTCCCTGGCAGCAGAGTGCATGGACACCGCCCGCTCGTAGCTCAGGGCTGCCTTCTGGGTCTCCTGCTGGGCCTGCTCAGCAATCCACAACAAGAATCAGCCAGCCACACACCAAGGAGGGGGTTTGTCATGTATAGTGGTGTAGGGGTGGCGGTGTTGTGCGTGTCTGGTGAAGTTTAGGGGGGTATCGGGTACTACTGTAGGGTGGTGTAATGTAGGGTGTGCCTACCTCCTTGGCCAAGCGGCGGGCCTCGTAGTAGGGCCTTGCCTTCTCAATGGTGCCGCCCAGCTGGGAGCTGTGAGCGTTGAGCTTCCTGGCCGACTCAGTCAGGATCCTCCTGTAGCCAGACCGCGCCTCCTGCACAAACATTAATACACAGTACACACACACACAAATATAAATATGCACACACACGCGATGTAGTGCTATATAGCGTGTAGTTCTAATGGGTGTAGCCTACTTACATCTAATTGTAGTTCTAGTTTGTTGATTTCCGCGCTGGTGTCGTTAAGCTGCTCCAGCTCCTCCTGCGTATCAAAACCAATTAAAGACAACTTTTAGACTATATTTGTACTGGACTATTATGTATAACAATATTATATATACAAAAAACAGGATGCACTACTAACATAACCTCTACGCCTTCCAGCGGTAGCATTTAGATTGTACCGTAGTTAATCTGTAAATACCTGTATCCGGGGGTCCAGCTCCTCTTCGTAAGGGCTCTGAGTTTGTTCTTTCTGTTTGAAATCAATATCTTCTTTCTCTTCGCCCTCTTCCAGTCCCGTCTTCACCTCTGCCTCCCCGCCACGGACGTCTTCGCTCCACTCCCCGGACTCCGAGGCACCGGATCCGGCCGGGCTCTCCCGCAGACCCCCGGGCTCCATCCCCACACAGGGACGTCGACCCAAGGCACCTGCCTCGCTTATCTTTCACACAATTGTTTTAGCAAAACATTGACGCGATCATAGTCATATATTAATGTTATCTTTACTGGACGGCCAATATAAACATAATTCATTCGATACGATATATTAAAATAAACGAAAGTCCGCGTTAGCTGGGCTAGGCTAGTGAGTCCTTTCGCTAGACGCTACGAATTAGCACTAATACATCGATCTTTA
Organism: Muraenolepis orangiensis; assembly: GCA_027704905.1. Classification (NCBI taxonomy): domain Eukaryota; kingdom Metazoa; phylum Chordata; class Actinopteri; order Gadiformes; family Muraenolepididae; genus Muraenolepis; species Muraenolepis orangiensis. Next base: position 28,361,985 of record CM051008.1, read on the forward strand.
TGCCGGCTTGACAAAAAAAGCTGATTGGTAAGTCAGCGAATGCCCATCGACGTGTCACTTTATTAGACGGATCCAGTCATCCATCGGACACCTGCGATGACTTTAAATGTGTTAGCCCAAACAGCTATCGCCTAGCCGTGACTCACATTTAAAAAGTAAACATCAGCATGACCGCAAGGAGCTTCCGTAGATCAACTACCCCTCCCGAAATAATAGTGTACTCTCTGGTCGCGTCGTATGATGTTATCACAAAGTAGGAGAAAGTATTCATTATGAAGTTATTGTATTTAAAAGATAAGAAAAGGCAATTAGAGACAGATATTTTGCATTGCACAGCAACAAAAGCATAAAGTGTCAACTTTTTTGGTAAATTTATGAAATAATGTATGATTAGATTGCATGATTACATTACACCTATGATAACCGATTCCCACCATTCCCACCTCACCATAAGCAAACAAAAACACATCCAATCAATATGTTTTTGAGTAAATATTTCATATAATTTAAACAACTTAGATTTAAACATCCATTGATTCATGTGTGCACCATTAGCAGAGTAGAAAGCCCCTTGGGAATTACAGATGGAACATTGAAAACAACAGTGAAACTATTTTAAAATCATGAAGAGGACCCGAGACCTGAGTTTGGCACCAGAGATGAGAAGAGTTCGGTCTTCCCCCAAACCACAAAAAAATTTGAAAACAGAGCTATAACCAATCAGATCAGAGTTCAAACCAGTGTTCTTTGGTTTAAGTCCCACCCCCAGCTCTGTGCTTAGCTCCAGGTGGGGTCGTAGTGGCTCCACCCAGGGGGCGGGGCTAAATATATCCTCTGTCCCCGGGTCATAAGGCTGACCACGCCCCTGTAGCCAGTCCTGGGTACTCCGGACTTCAGGTCCTCCATGACCCCCAGGCTCCGGGCCAGCTGCTTGAAGCTTTCCTTGCTAGAGTACTGCAGACGCATAGGCCCCGCCCCCATCACCGGACCCTGTTTTAGCATCTCGTAGGTGACCAGCGGGGCGGCGTACACCTTCTGGTCGTAGTGCCCCCTGTAGGCTTCCTCCTGCAGGTAGGTCAGGTCCAGTGTGGTGAAGGGAACAAACTGGGAGTTCAGTTTGATGAAGCGCAGGTAGCGGTCGTAGAACTGGCCTAGACTCACTCCTTTACGCCCAAAGGTCAGAGTCCGAGAGATCTCCGGCCGGACGCAGGCACGGTCGCGACGCTGCTCCGGCTGACGCATCCAGTCGTCCCAGAATGCAGCAGGCCACTTAGGCTCCAGTTCGTCCCAGAGCTGCCTGAGCATCATCCAGCCCAGACCCGGGAAGAAGTCTGTCCTGTAGAGCAGCTCGGCCTGGCCCGGGTCCACGTAGCCCTCCCGCCCGTTATCGTTCCAGGCTGACACACACCACAGGCTGGGGTCACCCCGCAGGAGTGGATACAGCGCCTGGAAGTACTCAAAGAAGTCTGGCGCCACCTACAGGAGGACCAACAACCAATTAGGTTACATGCATTAAGATAACTCAATACTATTGCGTACTCAGGCCTCTTTCACACTGCAAGCAAACATGGCCTTAATCCTCATATGTGACTCAGATCCTATTTTTTTATAACAATTCTCTAACATAATACCTTAACCATAACATCTCCAACCACCTCATATCTAAACTTAACCATAACTCTTAGAACTATATCTCCTAACTATATCATGTGGTGCATGGTGGCACGTGAGCAGGTACCTCCAGGTCGTCCTCTACGATGACGATGGCTTTGTGTCCGAGAGTCCGGAAGACCTGGTCCAGTGCCCAGTGGTAGTGGCGGGAGATCTTGTAGTAGCCTTGGAACTTCTTGTGCTCCACTTTAATCCGAACGTCCGACAGGTCGGGCTGCAGCAGGTGAGTCACCTGGTTACCATAGGAACCGATGACCTCTGCCGTCTCCATGTGTCCACAGTCCTGGCTGACTATTATGGGATGTAGCTCTGCGGAGGGGCGGTACTCCAGCAGTTTGTCCAGGCAACGCTTCACCGTTGGTCTGTTGCAAGCCATGACTAGCACGGGGATGATGGCCTTGTTGGAGGGGAGGGTGGGGGTGACCTGCCGCCAGCCCCCCAACCCCCATAGCGAGCGATGGCTCTGGATCTCTCGCAGGATCTTCTTCTGTGCCGCCAGCTCTGCCTCAAATGTGTTGGCCATGCGCAGCACATCCGCCACTACGTCCCCTAACTCCTCCCTTCGCTGGGTCCCGAGCTCCACCCCCAGCTCCCCCCCTCCTGGACCGTTCCCGGCCCCAGGGGTGATGGGTGGGGTCCGGCCCAGCAACAGCAGGACCAGTACAGCGTTCCAGGAGACAAAGAGGAATGCACCGCAGATAATCATAGAACCTCGTTTAAAAAACATGGTCTAACCAGCAGGGCGCATCACACGACGAGGGAGGAGGCGAGAGGAGGTGGAGCAGGAGATTGGAGGAAATTAGAAGAGGTGGAGCAGGAGGAGCAGAAGGTGGGAGCAGGAGCAGATGGAAAGCTTTTAGATGAGGGCATCCATCTGGGGGTTAGGTCGTCTAGCTGCCAGAGAGCTTTTTACAAGCCTCCATCTAAAAAGAGATGTTACAGTTCAAAACCAAACCTAAAACAAAACCACATTTAACCATTTAGCCTGGTCACAATTGTATGGTCATAAAATACAATTTAATAAAGTTATATTCTGTGGCGTTGTAATATTAAAGTAGTATTCTGTACAGTAGTATTAATAAAGTAGAATTATTTGGCGAATTCTAACGAAGTAGTATTCTGCTGAGTAGTATTAATAAATATGTATATAATAATGTATGTGGAACAGCATTAATAAAGTAGTATCCAATAAGTATTAATAAAGTAGTAATATTAAACTTTAAAGTTATATTTAACTACCATATGGGTGTTGGGGGTCAGTGAACTGACGACCACTGTCACGATCACCTGTAGATCGACTCGTCCTAGCTTCTTGAAAATAAGTCCGAATAACAACCACGCAATTCGATCGAGTGATATGATCCAATATCATACATTATAACGAAAAGAAAAAACGTGTTGAATCTTAAGATCGTGTGGATTGAATCCATGCCTTACCTTAAAGATATCTCCTTTCTCCAGCCAGCAGAATTAAACTGGCGGAACAACCAGAACCAGAAGCAACTCTTTTTTTACTTTCTCCAAAATAAAAGCAACTTAATGTCGTCTTTTTTCTCCTCTCTCCTTCGGCCAGGAGAAGTCCTGGTAGGCAAAGTACAGAGTGTATGAACTCCAGTGTATAAAGTACAGACTGTATAAACAACATGGGTCCAACTCATCTAAGGGACACGACATCCGGATGAGGAAGTCCCGCCCCGCCCCCAGCGGAAGCCCCGCCCACTTCAAGATGTTTTATTTTATGTTGTTTTATTTAGGGGGGAATCTGTTGCACAACAAGACATTCACAGATCAGGTGGCAATCATAACACCGCCACCTTGACAAATAGTTTCACACTTCTGGGCCAAGCCTCGGTTTGCGCCAAAATATGCCCTGTGGCCAGTGGTGTTACTGCAACACTAGGCCAGAAAGCCTTTTCCCTCTTATGGGGATACTACAGCACACAGCTCTTAAACAATACAAAACTGAACACTGCTCAAGTTGAGAATACACTGTTTATATTATAGAACTATTCGACATTTGGTCATCCAACAAGCAGAAACACACACTTACACACACACACACACACACACACACACACACACACACACACACACACACACACACACACACACACACACACACACACACACACACACACACACACACACACACACACACACACACACCAGTCAGCTCGGGCCTCTATATTATAAAATAATTATAAAAGCTCCACTATGTAACTTTTCACTGCACGTGTTCAAATGTATGCAAGTTACTAAAATATAATTTAAATATTATATATAAATATACAAATATAAATCTAAACTACTATACGTTATTTTATACCGGTTTTTATACCTTACATCTTACATTTACATCTTATTTAACCATTGTACATATATATTACCATGTACTTTTCTGTAACATTTGCACTCTGGTTGGATGCCAAACATTTCTTTGCTGTACTGTACTTGTGCTGTGCAATGACAATACATTTGAATCTAATCTAATCTAAAATACACATTGTACATTGTACTTGAACGTGAATTGTATTGAACGTGTCACAAGAGAGACAAGTGGGCAAAGTGGCATAGTATTAAAATCAAATCTTTAAAATTACTGATCCAAAGGCCATTTTTATGTTCAGGTTTTTACTGAGGATAACTTGTTTTTGTGAGGATTCTTCTGATAATTCATTTTTTTATTTTATATTTGTTTTTAACTGGCACTCTTTCCGTCCAACAGGATTTCTGACCACACACCAACACTAGAAGGGTTCAAAGGTCACAGCACAAGGTTTGTTCTGTAAACCTTGTGGTGGACATGGACCTACCGTCACATAACATCTCTGTTCCTCATCTCTGTGGTTTCCTGGACAAAGGTTTAGCACGCTCCATATGTACATACTTCCCAGTCCCCGTGTCTTGTCAGACCGGTTGTCTTTGGATGCCCTGCATGCATACTGAGCAACACACCGTGCACAACAACACATTGCCCAGCCACTCTAGCTAGCTCCCTTCCCACAGATAAGCTAGTCAAACAAGTGAGTAAAAAAAATAATTACGAACGGCTCAGCAAACATTACGGAAAACAATTCCCTGATTTGTCACTAGTACCCTACTTTTGGATAGGTAGATAGTTCAAAGTAGTTCAAAACCCAAAATAAATCAAATTTCAGATATTTGGATATATATATATTTTTTTACAGTTTAGATATCCATGGACATATATATATACATGTGCAACATATACATAATATAAACAATACAAACATGTGTCCTATCAAAAAGGTTGTCCGTCCTTCATAACCCTCTCATTCATTATGTACTTCTTGTGTGACGTAGATTCAGGCCCTTTAACAGTTCTCCCCCATGTTGACAGTGATGTCTGTAACGTGTACTTAAGTTCAACTAAAGTTAAAGAGAACAATTGGATTGATTGTCCATGACGCTGCTGGTTCTTGGTTGTAACATCTAGAGTCTAGAGTAGTTACACCAGCCCTAGCAGCGTTAGTGTTAGCAGTATTACGCAGAATTTACAATTATGCGCAATGCACATTCGCGAAGATCAACATCGTGACTGAAGAGACACAGAAGGCTGTTTGTGAAGCCCCGGCAGAAGCAACCAACATGTAGTTCGTCTAAAGGTAGCTCACAGGGGTTGGATACAAAAAGACCCGCCACCATTCTAAGTCACTGATAAAAATGTGATTGAATTCTTATAATACAAATATACAAAATACAAAAAATACAAATACGTGTTTTCTTCATTCGGTTAAGATCTCAGTGGCTAGTTAATCTCCATGTATACCCGTTTAAAGGCTTAATTTAATTAAAAACATATTCAGGATAGATTATTGATGAGTTTTGGTAATAGACTACTGCGATTGTCTTTCCATTCCGGTCCATTCCATTCCGGAGAGATGGTTCCTTCTATTCAGGATCCAGGGAAGGGAGGCGCTTGAGTCGTTTGATTCGTGGCCTGAGAATTGGCGCCGGCTATGTTGGGCATAATGATGAAGGCCAGCACCCCCACTAGCATCAGCGCCACGGTGATGGTGATGATGGCCGCCACCACCACATAGTAGCAGCGGTCCGACCGGAACAACCGCCGCAGACGACCTCTGACCCTACTGGGCGGCTGGCCCACGTCCAGCATGGTGGCGGACGGGGGGGTGGCGGCTTCCAGCTCCATAGGGCTCAGCGGAATGCCGGGCCCCGTGGCCACGGCCCTCTCCTGCTGCTTCCTCTTGGGCAGGGTGATGGTGGCCAGCTTCCGGTCGGCCAGCGTGCCGGTGTGCTTCAGGATGAGCTTTCCCTTGTTGCGCTTGAAGCGCACCGACAGCGCTCGCTGCATGTTGGGCGGAAGCAGGCTGAACACCGCCTGGTTGTTGTGGAGATGCGGCAGGTCGCGCCCGTGGGGGATCCGGGTGGGCTCCCGGCACACGGGGCATGAGAGGGAGGTCAGCTCCGGGGAGGTGACGTTGATTCGTGCCAGACACTCCAGGCAGAAGGTATGTCCGCACGCCAACAGTTTGGGGGTCTTGAAGACGTTGTCGTAGGAGCAGAAGCACACGATGCACTCTGTGTCCTCCACGTCGCCGTGGTCCCGCGGGGGCGACTTCCGGCGGTCGTGCGTCGGTGACTTGGTGCGGCGGCGGCGCTGCTGCTGCGCTGTCGCTGCCGCTGCCGCCGCCGCCTCCTGCGCCTCCTCGCTCCTCCTCCTCCTTCTCCCCCCGCGCTCCTCCTCATGTCTTTCCCTCGCCCTCCGCCGAGCGCCTCCCCGCTCACTGCTGCTGCTCTGCGACCTCCGGACCCTCAGGGACCTCCTGGCGCTCTTTTGGCCCTCCGGGCGGGGCTTGACGTTCTGGGGTTGACTGGGAGAGGGGGGGTCAGCCCCGGGGGGCTGGGAGGGCTGCTCACGGTCACTCATCCTAACACTGAGAGAAGAAACTTCACTTGTTGTATCCTGACAGGAGCTACAGGGTACCATATTTGTATACTCTCTTGAATATGTAGTATACTGTAAATGTACTTTATGTAGTATATAGCAGTATAAATATATATTAAAAACAAACAAAACAGAAAATATATATATATATATATGTATTAATGAATATAGAACCATGTGTAGTATATTGTAATACATTTTACAAGATGCAAGGCGAGCTCTGTCATAGTTTCCTGTTGACATAGTGGGAGCATTAAACATTCCTGTCTTTACTCTTAGCTGAACTTAATAGATTACAGCTCTCTTCTCTCTCGCTATAGTAGATCTGTTCTCTCTCTCTCTCTCTCCTTCTCTATTAGATCTGTTCTCTCTCTCACTCCATTAGATCTGTTCTCTCTCTCTCACTCCATTAGATCTGTTTCTCTCACTATATTAGATCTGTTCTCTCACTATTAGATCTGTTCTCTCACTATTAGATCTGTTCTCTCTCTCACTCCATTAGATCTGTTTCTCTCACCATATTAGATCTGTTCTCTCTCCTCTCTCTCTCCTCTCCTCTCTCTCTCTCTCTCTCTCTCTCTCTCTCTCTCCTCTCCTCTCTCTCTCTCTCTCTCTCTCTCTCTCTCTCTCTCTCCTCTCTCTCTCCTCTCTCACCCTCACTATATGAGATTGGTTTTCTCTCTGACTATATAAGCGTTTCAATAAACAGTTGTCATCTGCTTATTCAGGGTTAACCAGCGCCGACATTCCATCACACACCTCATTGACTCAACCTGAATAACAAATGCAACCCTTTAGCGCTGAGGCAACATTACTATCAACATTGTCATGTACGTATACACGTCCACGTATGGAACATTTAATATGCATATTATAAACACGTCTCTACTGAGCCTAGTTTGATAAGTCGCTTGTGATTGGTGAGAGTGAGGCCATAAGGATGTAATTTACCTGTTGAGGTGAGATCAGGCCATTATGAATATTCCAACATGAAGACTGAACATCTGTAGACCGGGTCTTCTCCTCCTTCTCCTCCTCTTCCTTCTGCTTTTGTTCCCTTGGTCCACTTCTCACCTGAGATATGCACATTACTCCTCCCCCTCCAAGCCTCCCTCCCTCCCTCCCTCCCTCCCTCCCTCCCTCCCTCTCCTAGTCCAACCCGTCCAACCAGTCTCTTGTTTGGTTTGCTTTCTGCTGAGCGTTGCTTTCTGATCGTGCTTTACGCTCACAGTGTTGTGTTGTCCCTGATGATCTGCATTCCTACACATCTACATTTAGCAGATGCTTTTGTTCTAAGCAACTTACAATTATAGCTGGAGCTACAAGATAGCTAAGATAGAGGCTACGCAATGTTTAGTGCTATTTTTAAGTGCCAGGATGTCCAACCATACAACTTATTGCTAAGGATTCAACAGGGGACGGGATCCAAACCCTGGTTAGGGGAAGAGAAAGTGGGTAAGGGGAGGAGAGGTGATGGGTGATAAAGGAGTCAGGACGTTTTCTTAGCTTGGGGTACCAGCCGGCCAGCTGAGGTGGAGGCTGGGGCATGGGGTTTGACTAATGCACGGGAGGTGGAAGGCATTGACCGCCTTGTAGACCAGTACCAGTAGTCTTAAATCTGATGCTGTGATACTCCAGGGAGCCAGTGGAGGTGTCAGAGTTGGGGTAACTAATCTGAGGAGAAAAGAGGGGCAAAGGGGGTAGGCAAGGTAGAACAGTGGTAATGGTAAAAGAGGAGCTTAACCTATATTATACATATATAATAATAATAATAATGATAAAAATAATAATAATATATACAGCATATACATAACCACAGAAACACTAAGCCTGTCTCTGCTGTCTTAACCCTTAACACTTTCCACCCAGGGGTTACATGATGCAGACAGTGTGGATGCTATTTGCATGTACGAGCCACTGAACAACGAAACCCTTGACTTGACACAGCTGTCGTGCCTCCAAACTAACAAAAAACGAATTGACACACAATTTTACTTCAACACTTCATCAAAAAAGAACCCTTTCTGAAGAAAAAAAAGGTAAAATCACAAATGGACTCTTAGCTCACACTGTCCGTAACTTCAATTCAATCTAGACAAATAAAGACAGACTTACAAACACATACGGAGCATGTTTACTGGTATCTGCCACCTCGTTAATCACCCCAATCATGGACATAAGAACGTCGTTCTCAGTTCACATTAGCATAAATGCTTGTTCAGTGCTCTTGGGTGAGAGTCTGTTTTTAACAAATGTGTGGAGAACCTCTCATAGGCCATTAGTGATGGATAAGGTCAGGGGAAACTTGTAGTTTTAGAATCACTTTAGTATCGCTATCTACCACTCTCCCATGCTTTAACTCCTAACATTCACCTGCAGTTTACTCGTTCAGAATCTGAATATATCCATTTGTGTTTTTCTTTTTTATTTGCGCATTATCGGCACCACCTTTCGCCGTCCATCACTTCCAACACAATGTGAGGGAAAAACAATACAGCTAAAAGGCTTTGTTCCCTGGATGATCTGAACATCTGTACCGAGGCTACGCCGGGTCGCTCGGCGTGACAGACCTAAAGACAACCTACGACGCAGTGTCACAACATGTGGTCAGGACCGGGACACTTATTAACCCACAGCCTCCTTCCAATCCAGAAACGGGGTATTCTGCGAATCCATGACCTAGATACTAGTGATAGTATCCATGATACGAGTCTAGCGCTACAACAAGGCCTCGTTTGTGTTGCCAACTGTCTGGTGGACGAGATGCTCTCGTAGCATCGCTAGAAAACCAACAGAAAAGCCAGGCTGATCTAGTTCGTCTTGATCGCGGTTTTTTGGGTTTGAACCGTTTGACATGAGTTTGTCAAACCCATGTGGTAGACTGGCTTCTGTAGAAATACATCCATACCTTCACCTTGGGAAGAAAAGCTAAAAACCAATCTCATTGGACAAAGCGTAAAGGTTTTCTTTTTAATCAAACTTCTGTAGTAGACTGGCCTGTAGAAATGCATTTGTTAATAGTCTAGAAAATGTGAGAAAATAAAAAGGACGCTGTGCAGGCCCTTTCACCTTATATCACCTAACCATGTGTCTCCTCTCTTCTCTCTTTCCCATCAGCCCAATCTCTCCTTAGCTCACACTCATGTCTTGGGTGTCACCAACCCTCATAGTCTTGTAGTACAGGCACCATAAACATAACTGGGTAAACAAAGGGTTGTTATATTAGTATTGTCAATAGCTTGTTGTAGATGTGCTAAATATAGAAGCGCAACACTTCCTTATGCACCGATACACACATTCCACAAAGACATCGGCTTGAAAACGTTTATTAGCCATACAAAAATAGAGGACAAACCAACCCTGTGAATAAGCCAAACCAAGCTAAATCCTTATAAAAAAGATAAGAATCATTTTGGTCAGGTCGGGTAGCTGCCAGGAACGATACACTTCTGGTCCAACAACTAAACTGTGCATGTGGAGGCGTGCACGTGAGCTCCTGTTGACATGGAGGGTCACATTTCACACTTCATCCTCGAGAAGTGGCTACTGTTCTCTTCACGTCTAACCACAAAGTCCTTGAGTCGAGGAAAGCTGTGGAGGAGAGGAGAGGACCTCAGCGTTAGCCTAGCTCCTCCTTGCTCTTGCCCTGCTTGCGAGGCATCTTCTTGGAGCTGCTGTCCTCCAGCTCCTTGTTCTTGTAGTAGTGAGGGGCCACCTCTAGGAGCCAGCTGCTGTCGATCTCAATCACCTGGAGAGGTTCACACAAAACCATCAATCATTTATGTCTATCAATGGTGTGATTCATGTCATGAGGATTGCTATTTTGTTGTACGTGTACAACGACAATAAAGGCATTCTGATGTGGTTCTGATCACCTAGATAACACACCATCAATAACAGATACACAATCAATAATAGACACACACCATCAACGTCACCCAGCATCAGTGTTGTGCTTTATCTTTGCCTGTTCAAAAAGACCCCAGCTTGTGGTAGACAAGCCTTTAGCATGCAACATGTGGTGGTAGCGTGTGGTCACAGACCTGTCTCATGAACTCCTTGGTCGTGAACACCAGCTCGTGGTAGATGAGCCAGCGGGGCTGCTCGTCGAACAGTGAGCTGTTGGGGTGGACGTACACCGTCTGCTGGTGCTTCACCGTCTTGTAGCCCCCCTTGCTGAGGCGCGCCGTGTGGTAGAAGTACCCGGCCGTCACCGCCTGGGAAGGGGGGGGATGGGGTCAGCACGGTTAGCTGCATGCTTCATGGCTAACAGCCCACATTCATACAACACTCACCACGTGAGCCATTAGCTGTTACACATTAGCCATTTCCGCCATCAGCGTTCACCACTTTAGAATAACATACCGCTGCACACCAGTGGTGCATGAGAGCAATCTCATGCACCATGCACTGGTTGAACCAGCAAAACACACACGCACACACACACACACACACACACACACACACACACACACACCCACACCCACATGCCTCAGAAAAGCATTTCAGCCGTTGGAGACAGCCAACACTCCAATAAACTGGTTTACATTGACTATCTGTGTCCTGGTCATCGGAGGAGGCCTGAAAAGCCACTCAGGTAGCGTGTAGCATGTAGGATTAACTAGTACAGTCCTTCTCTTTCTATTTAAGAAGTATTTTTCATCCTACCTCTTCCTTTAACATTTTACCTCTTACAATAACATCCTACCTCTAACTTTAACATCCTACATCTCACTATACCATCCTACCTCTTACTATAACATCCTACCTCTTCCTCTAACGTCCTATGCTGTATCCTATTTGACCTCAAGGCGTTTCCCTGCTAAGGAAACAAAGCCATCTGTAATCTTGAGTGGCTTGGGAGAGCGTTCACAAACACCCTCTGATAGGACAGGTCCTAGATACTGCAGCTCATGGCTGGAGGACATGCTCAGTCTAATCAGAAGCTGAACTCTAGGGAGTGGATACATACAGGGCTTGGTGTAACAACAACAATAACAACAACCGACAAGCAAGGTTTGTGCTTCAATGAGACTTTTTTTCAATCTTTAGATTTTGGCAGTTTTTGTTGCAATTTTTTTATTTTTAACAGCCTCTTTTATGCAAAGTGGCTTACGCAAAAATGTTTTAGATAATGGCCTTAATGAGCAGGTAGGGGTTTGCTCATCTTGCTCCAAGAGGCCTACAGGTAGACTGTGGACATTGGGGATCGAATCTAGTACCATTCAGCTGGGAGTCCAACAGGACCAGCTTTCTTAGAGTATGGGTTCGTGATCCAGTTGGATCATACAATAACAACCAGCTTGAGAACAGAGTATCACAGAGTTGCTGTGGGACTCGTAACCATGGAGACAACACACCCCCCCCCCGCATTTGCGCTGAGGGAGGTTCACTCGCACTTTAAAACAAAAGGACCTCGATAGTTGAGTGGGTGTTGGTGTGGTGGTGTCAGGAAGGGGGTGGGACATACAGACCTTGCGTATGGGTGTGCTGTCCTCCGGGGAGCTGACCACCTCTACCTCAATGCGCTCCATCAGCCCCTCCAGCTGGTCGCGCACGTCACGCGCACGCTTCATGGACCGGAACTGGATGAAATTCTCATAGCACCACTGGGTGGAGTAGCCACTCTCCACCCACTGCAAACAGTCAGTAAGACACAACAAGATACAGTCAGTAAGATACATACAGTAAGACAGTCAGTTACCTGTTCAGTAAGACACAAGAAGATACAGTGAGTATGATACAGTAAGACAGTCGGTAACCTCTACATCAATGCAAACAGTAAGAAACAAGATAGTCAATAAAATACAGTCGGTAAGATTAAGTCAGTAAGATACAGTCTGTACTATACATTCAGCAAGATGGCAAGATACAGTCAGTCAGTAACAGTTGGCTACCTCCTAGTCCCAAGGGGGTGTTTTTAAGTTCTCCGCACCTGGGTGTACACATTGAGCAGCACCAGGTGGTCTCCTCCCGGCACCACAAAGTTCATCCTGGCGTTGTCGGCATGGACCACCTTGTCTTTGGGTCGGTAGAAGATGGAGTTGTTCACCGAGAGCATGGCGGCAATGGTCAGCACCTCCTCCGAACACTTATACCTGGAGAGGTGAACAGTGAGTCCTTCATCACAACCACGGCCTGTCCAAATCACAGCTACAGTCGGTCACTGATGTAGGACAGACTGCAGCTGTGTCCTTTATCACAGCTAGTCTATCCCACAGCTACCGAGATGGTACACTTGGTTGAGTGTGAGTTGCTGTGTGTATCATTAATAGCATTAATAGCTCTTAGCATGTTGTATATGTTAGCAAGTGTATGTCCTTAATGTTGTTAACACGCTCTTATCACAGCTACTTAAGCAGGTGACCTAGCAGTACGAAATTGTGTTATTCATCTTGTCAATATGAATACTTGTGAACTGCTGTATTTATATGTTTGCGTACCCCAGTGTTATGCTATTGTCTGCTTCAACTAATGTACACCTTGTAAGTCGCTTTGGATAAAAGCGTCTGCCAAATGCCCTAAATGTAAATGTAATGTAATGTATCTGTGTGTTGTGTGTATCTGTGTGTGATGTGTATCTCTGTGTGATGTGTAGTGTATCTGTGTGTGATGTGTTGTGTGTATCCATGTTTTGTGTTGTTTTGTGTTGTTTTGTGAGTGTGTGATGTGTTGTGTGTATCTGTGTTTTGTTTTGTGTTGTGTGCATCTTTGTGTTGTGTGGATCTGTGTGTATGTTGTGTTGTGTGTATCTGTTGTGCTGTGTTGTGTATATGTTTTTGTGTTGTGCTGTGTGTCTGTGTTGTGTATATGTGTGTGATGTGCTGTGTGTCTGTGTGTGATGTGTTGTGTATCTGTGTGTGTTTTGTTGTGTATCTGTGTGTGTTTTGTTGTGTATCTGTGTGTATGTTGTGTTGTGTGTATTTGTGTGTAGGTTGTGTTTTGTGTATCTGTGTGTGTTGTGTGTATCCGTGTTGTGTTGTGTGTATCTGTGTGTGTTGTGTGTATCCGTGTGTGTCTTGTGTTGTGTGTATCTATGTGTGTTGTGTGTATCTGTGTTGTGTGTATCTATGTGTGTTGTGTGTATCTGTGTGTTGTGTGTATATGTTGTGTTGTGTGTATCTGTGTGTGTTGTGTGTATATGTTGTGTTGTGTTGTGTGTATCTGTGTGTGTCGTGTTGTGTGTATCTGTGTGTGTTGTGTGTATCTGTGTGTGTCGTGTTGTGTGTGGGTGGCTTACTGCTCGGAGGCCAGTATCATCTTGCTCAGCATGGGGTCCACAGGGAGTTCTGCCATCCTGCGGCCAAGCTGCAACACACAATCTGTGACTTAGATCAGGCAAACAAACACAGGCACTAGCTAGGAGTAGACACTAAATATGTATAGCTGCTAGCCAGGTGTAGAGAGTTCTAGGTTTTCTAGGCTACCCAGGTGCTGCTGCTATCAAGGTGCAAACTGGTACGGTGTGTTACTGCTAACCAGGTGTACCTTGGTGAGCTCTCCCAGGTGGTTGAGGGCTCCCAGGGCGTAGAGCTGCTCCAGGGCCAGGACCAGGGTCTCATGGGGGGGAGGGTCCATGAAGTCAAAATGAATGAGGTCATTGATGCCTGTGGGAGAGAAGAACACATGAGTTCCCTCTGGACCAATGGGAACATAGGAAAGTCTATGGACCAATAGAAACAGAGAGTCTTATGAAGGTAAATTAAGGACTTAAATACTGTATGCGTGTGTAGCAATAGAGTTAGGCCAAGTCTCTCCTAAGATCTGAGACCTGCTACCAGCCAAGCTGTAATCTGGTACTGCCTGTCCCAGCACCAGCATATGTAGGGTCTAGCTGCCTTGTTGCGATGTACAGTGCATACGTAGTATGTGGTAGGGCCTCCCAAGCTGTGAAGGTTCAGGGGGCATGACTCGGCAGGTGTAGATGGGTGAGCTCGGGGTCCTGACATGTTACATGCTACTCCGGGACGACTGCTGCCTTCGGGAAGATCAAAGGCTATGGGATAACACCCAGACAGAAAATGTGCTGCTGCCTTGCAGACTGGATTATGAACATCAAAGGCTAAGGGTCCTCCCCCAACAGAAAAGGGTTGCTGAAGGAGTTGCGCCCTCGGTAAACTACCAGCAATTTGACAAGATATCTCGGTTGCGGCCGCTCTATGATGATGTGTGTAGCAAGATTTGAGGAGACACATTATTTGGGTTGCAATTGTGATTCATACTGATTTGTCCCTGTAACTGTACCTTGAATGTGTTGATTAAAACGTTGTGTGTTGCCGTCAAGAACGTTTGGTCGCTATGATTGGATAAACAGTGATTTGCTCTAGCCAATTAAAGCACAGGAGGGCAGGATTTGACTTCACAATCTCTTTTTACTGACCAATCAGGTAGCAGGACTACACTATACAAGGTCTCAGTTAGACTCTAGAATAGCAGGACTACGTTATACAAGGTCTTACCTAGACTCTTGAGCAGCAGGACTACGTTTCCCAGGTTGGTCCTCTGGATCTCCGGTACCGTTGACTCCTCCATTTCGTGTTTGAAGGCCCAGGCCGTGTACAGGCGGAAACACTTCCCAGCAGCCACTCTGCCCGCACGCCCCGCTCGCTGATTGGCCGAGGCCTGGCCACCAAAACACAGCAGGAGGGATAACAGGGCGTGGTTAAAAGGAAACTGTCACACTCGGTCCAGCTTTTATCTCCATTATATGAAGGTATGAATATTCTCACATTATGAGCCTCTCATAACTAGCTGGGCGTTTATTTTAGAAGACGAGCGTAATGATTAACATTTCTGTGATATTAAAGCATTCATATTGGTTACCCGTGAGCAGGGCGTTACGATAAGCGACTCCATGCCCGTGCGGGCGTTGTAGCTCTTCTGCTTGCAGAAGCCTGGGTCGATGACGTAGATGATGCCGTCGATGGTCAACGACGTCTCCGCAATGTTGGTGGCCACCACCACCTGGTCCATCGCATCCCAGAGAAAAACATCACATCACCTCACAAGAAACTATGACCTCACATCCCGAGTGAAACAATATCAGATCACACAACATGCAATGATGACACTGCATTATGACATTGCATCACAACTTTGCCTCTGGATGTGATGTCATAGAGGAACAACTATGACATCACATCCAGAAGGGTGCAGTTGGGAGAAAGCGGGAGGGAGAAACACACACAGACAGAGAGAGACAAAGAGAGACAGAGACAAAGGACAGTCCGGACCAGGCCAAATGAGGATCTAAAGGAGGTCAGATGGGGAGCTGGAGGAGGTCTGACCTTGCGGGCACCAGGGGGTGTAGGATTAAAGATCTTGGCCTGCATGTCTGAGGGCAGGTTGGCGTAGATGGGGAGGACCAGCAGCTCTGAGATCTTGGAGCCCAGTCTCCTGCAACGCTCCTGGAGCAGCTCACAGCACGCCTCGATCTCCTCCTGCAGAGAAGATCAACATACAACCTCTTTATGAAGAGGGGACTTCTGTAGACTGTAGACTGTCAGACCAAAATGCTGCTGTACTCCAGGAGCTAGATAGCCAATCCATCCAATAGATGCATTAGTACTGGTACCTGTCGCTGGTAGAAGTGCCTGGTCACTCCAGTTAGTAAGTACTGGTACCTGTAGCTAGTAAGTAGAGGCCATAGATATAAACAAATAATAATAAAAATAATAAAACCATTGGACTCATATCCCATAATGCAGCTGTACCTGTCCAGTGAGGAAGACGAGGACGTCCCCAGTGGGCTGGGTGACGTGGATCTGAAGCACAGACACCACGCAGGCCTCCAGGTAGTCCGCTTCAGGAGCCTGAAGGACACATTCAGTTACTTATACTCACCCTTTAACCACATCCACAGCTACTCGCTAACCCTCTGTACTATTACACTAACCTCTATACCGCCACCATCGCCAACACAACCTCTTACTAAACCTTAATACCACTATCTACTATTTAGTCATTGAGACACTACAAAGACAGGTCCATGAGGAGCAGGGTCAGGACATTGCACTAGGATGTCTACAGGTAGACTGGGACTGACATTGGGATTTGAACCCACAACATTTTAGTGGCTTTGCGTGCTGGTACCTCATGGTACCTCAAGTAACTTTGGGCTGAGTGTTGGTTCCTAAAGCTCAAGTGACCTTTGAGTGTCGGTACCTTGGTGTAGAAGATGTCGACAGGGAAGCGTCGGCCCGGGATACGGAAGACGGGCGCGTCATCAAAGAAGCAGGAGAAGCGCTCGGTGTCTAGGGTGGCGCTCGCCACCAGCACCTTCAGGTCACTACGGAAACGGGCGATGTCCTTGATGAGGCCGAACAAGATGTCCGTGTGGAGCGTTCGCTCGTGGGCTTCGTCAATGATGACGACGCTGCCGGGGGGTGGGGGAGGGGGTGTTAGGGACATAAGTATTAAAAGTTGCTTGACTCCATGAGCTAGACAGCCAATCCAGCCAATATATATGGATTAGTATTGGTAATTGTAGTTAGTACTGGTAATTGTAGCTAGTTAATAATGGTACCTGTAGCTAGTTTTACTGGTAATTGTAGCTAGTTAATACTGGTAATTGTAGCTAGTAAGTACTGGTAATTGGAGCTAATTAGTACTGGTAATCGTAGCTAGTTAGTACTGGTAATTGTAGCTAGTTAGTACTGGCCATTGGAACCAGTTAGTACTAGTACCTGCAGCTGCTTAGTACCTGGTTACTCAGCAATAGAACCTAGCAACTTGTAGTACTGATGAGTACTTGTGGTTTATAGCTTGTGAATACTGCTAATGCTCCCTGTAGCTGGTTAGTACAGGTAGTAGTATGTAGAAGTACCTGTAAGTGGCCAGGTCAGGCTCAGTGAGGAACTCTCTCAGCAGCATCCCGTCGGTCATGTACTTGAGAATAGTTCGCTCTGACGTACAGTCCTCGAAACGGATACTGTAGCCCACCTACAGGAAGACACACAGAACACAGGTGAGTCTAGGTTGGGGTGGTGGGTGACAGTAGGAGATGGGGAGTAGGACTGCAGTAGGAGGAGGTCTCACCTCATTCCCCAGTTTGACTCCCACCTCCTCGGCGACCCTGGCGGCTACAGACATGGCAGCCACCCTGCGGGGCTGGGTGCAGCCGATCTTCGCTCCCCCTTTGGTGTAGCCCTACGGGACAGTACAGAGACCTCAGTACGTAGGCCAAGACCTAACCCCCAAAACTAACCCCAACCCCTCCTCTGGTGTAGCCAGAGTAAGCAGACCTCGGGATGCAGATGTTAAACCCATGTGGACCAGGTTCCTATGGACCAGGTACCTGTGGTCCAAGACTCACCGCCTCGATGAGGTACTGGGGGATCTGCGTGGTCTTTCCGGAGCCCGTCTCCCCCTCGATGATCAGGATCTGATGCTGCTGGATGGCCGCCAGCAGGTCCTCTCGGAAGGGGAACACCGGTAGGCTGCGCCGTACCTCCTGGATGGACTCCTTCTTCTGCTCCGCCTGCGACAGGCCTTCATTCTCACCCTGTTCCTGGGAGACAATACCTGGTGTCACCTACTGGAGTCACCTGAAGCCACTACTGCACCAACAGGTTAATCTGGCGCAGGAGATAACCGGGGGTGGGGGATACCTCAGTCATGGTGCCCTTCATGGTGACGGCGCTGGTGACGAAGTTGATCATCTCGTCCTCCTCTAGGATCAGCTCGTACCGCTCTCTCTCCTCCTTTAGCCCTCGCTCCCGCTCCTTCTTGGCTCCGAAGGAGAGCGAGGCGGTCTTGAGGCGCTCCTCCTCCCACCGGCCCTGCTCTCCCCCCACTTCCATGGGCATCTCCTCCAGCTCCAGCTCCCTCTGGGGCACCTGCTGCAAGGAAAGAGAGAAAGAGAGAAAGAGAGAGGAGCCAGCGGTTACGGGACGAGTCATCAGAGCAGCCAGAGAGAGATTTGATCCAGGGAAAACCTTGTTCACACCTTGCTCCTCTTCTCCTCCGGCATGAAGTATCTGTTCTTCCTCTCGTGTTGCTCCCTGGCCCCCGCCTGCTTGTAGTCCTTGGCGAGGTCCCTCAGGGTGCGCTTGTAATCCAGCTCCTTGTGCTCACTCTCCGTCATCTTGTCTGAGGAGAAGAGGTACTCTTCGTCGGCGATCTCTGCATCCAGGTCCTCTAGTTTTTCCGCCTGACGCTTCTGGAGGTACTCCCGACGAGAGTGCTTCCTCAACTCTGGGAGCTGGGGGGGGAGGAGGGAGAGAGAGAGTTAGAGTCTACCCCGTTGATGGTCTGACCCCGACAGGTCAACACAACTCTATCAAAAGGACAGACTCACTATTTTCCTCTGGTCTTCTTCTGCCATCTTCAACCTTTTTTGAGCCTCTTCATACGCCTGGAGGACAGACATCAAAGTCAGAGAACAGACATAACATCACATCAGCAGCATACGGATGGTACAGTAACTCTACAGGACAGAGTGGTCTGTAGACAGTTGCAGACTAGTCATCGCGCGCGCGTGCGTGCGGGCGTGCGTGCGTGCGTGCGTGCGTGTGTGTGTGGTTAGTGGCCCTCTAACCTTTTTGTCTGTCCTCTCAGCGATGTTTCGTGTCTTATCTTTGTCTTTGAGTTTGACTCTCTCAGCAAATGCATCCCTCTCTTCGATGTCCTGCACTCTCTCTCTCTCCTCTCGCTCCCATTCCTCCTCCTCCTCCTCCTGGTCCGCCTTCTGCTCCATGACTGAAGAACCCCTGATGGGAAACCCAGAGAAAAACTGAAGTATTTAAATCTTGGCAGTTAAAATGAGCCCAAGTTATTAATCTACTGAATAATATAATTTTTGACATAATTTATTTTCAAAAAAAAGTTCGCATTCAGTTGGCTTTTCATGACTTAATTTAAATAACTTTTTTAAATTAGATAGGATATAACATAACCATGGATGTATGAACGAGCTTGCACTCCCGCTGAAGGATTTATATATATAATATAACATAATATATGGGAAACTAACCTTTTAGGAGCTTCGTCCTCACTGGACGACTCGCTCTCTTTCTTCTGTCTGATGTGCTTCCTCTTGCTTCCTTTGTCCTTGCTCTTCTTCTTCTTCCCCGTGTCCTTCTCCACGGGAGTGTCTATCTCTCCGTCGCTGTCCTCCAGCAGCGTGTACGTCCTGTTTTTCTTCTCCATTGCCACGACCTGCCGCTCCAGAGCTCTGATGGGCTTCTCCACAACCTGCTTACGGGGAACCTAAGACCGGAGGACACTGACATGAGGACAAGGGATGTTCCTGGTCGACTAATTTACCCGGTGGTTAACTGGACGTTTTATAAACGACTGTGGAAATTGGGACAAACACAGTTGGAAAAAACGTTGTGTATTACAAGAGCCATTTGAAAGGCTTGATTGAAGTGTGAGATTTTGCGATGTGCATTAGGCCTATTGCAGTCGGCCACAAAAAAGTTAGTAGTTGTCCTGCTTTGGAAGTTTAAATTAAATGATCTGTCAAGAGACGTGACGGCAATGATCTATATCGCAGTTATTTTTTTCTCTTCATTAATTGAATCGATACGCTTACTGAGTGAGCAAGACATTCACGTGAAAGTTAAGACATAAGAAAATTGCAGAAAATGTATATATATATATATATGTGTATATATATATATATATACACACATTATATATATATACACACATTATATATATATATATATATATATACACACATTATATATATATATATATATATATATATATATATGTGTATATATACACACATATATACACACGCATGGGAAAAAACGGTTTTCTGAGAGGGAAAAAAAGGAGAAGCTTTTATCAGACTTCTATTCCTGGTTCTGAATACCAATCTCAGCAACGACTAGTAGCCCACTTCCCTAATGAGGACCCTCTCTCTCTCTCTCTCTCTCTCTCTCTCTCTCTCTCTCTCTCTCTCTCTCTCTCTCTCTCTCTCTCTCTCTCTCTCTCTCTCTCTCTCTCTCTCTCTCTCTCTCTCTCTCTCTCTCTCTCTCTCTCTCTCTCTCTCTCTCTCTCTCTCGAACTTTTGTATCCATGTTACATCTTGTTATGGTACAGATCACTGATAGATGATATATTTAGTCATGTTATATGATATATAGTCATATATTGAGTTATGTTGTAGCATTGTGTTAAAATATATGTTTTATATATAATGTTATCTGTTCCATTGTTCCATTCAATATCTCAGAATCAGAATGATTTATTGTCAAGTAAGCGTTAACATAAAATGTATTTGTTGTGGTGTATTGGTGCATACAAGATAGAAAAAATATGAAACAGCATATCTTTATCTGGTATGTTACCGAGCAATCCAAACTAGGTGCTTACTTTCTCATAGAGCTCCTCAGCGAAAGCAACAACATTCTGGTCGATGTCTATCGTCCCCGTCTGTTTGAGGCGGGACACAAAGTCCTGTTGGCTGGACGACTTCCTGGCCGTGCCGATAATGAACTGGGCCACATGCCTGTCACTCAAACCTAGGATGTCATGGAGGCGGTCCTTCACCCACTGCTCCAGGTCAGCCATGATGTCTGGAAACACAGATAATACACACAGGTTCAGAGTTTACATTATAACACACACACACGGCTGTAGTAACAGACTCAGGCACTGGCACTTTAAAATGCTTTTTGTACAATTCAACACATGTACATATCATTCATCAGCCACTGTATTGTCTGATGTATTGTGTACAGTATTTTTATAGTAGTGTTTTATAAAATTCATACTGTGGGAGGGAATGGAGAGTAAGAATTCCATTGTACTTGTTCCATATGGCAAATACAGAATAGTTCATTCATGTTGATACAACCAGATGACTGGCTCAAAGTGTACATATCGACCAGAGGAGAGGACAGACGGGACATATCTAAAGTCATGTAAACCCTGACGCACTTATGTCTTTCAGACATAAGTTGTTGTTTCAACCAGGTTAAACAGAGATATCATGGCTGTTAAACTAGAGACATACAGGACTGCTTGGATTCTGACACTGAACGAAGTAGTAATTCATATATAAGCCAGTGCTTTATACGTGTAGGAACAATAGGAACCTTCTACACTGAATGTCCGTACAAGAACGACACAGAAGAACACACAGAACTGAGTGTCTTTTAGACCCTACCTCTTGTGAAGCTGGACACATCAAACGTGGGTGCTACGTTACAGAACAGACTGACTAAATACTGTCAGTGCCTTACATTAATCGAACTATTATTACGTTATTAAAGTATGGATTAGATCTTTGAAAATGCGCGTTTAATCCGGGTTACTTTATTTAGTTTGACTATTCTAAACGGTTAGCCAACATTGTTCAATCCGATTCTTCTGAGACGTTCAACAACGCATTAATACGTTAATCAACGCATTCATAATAAATAGGAGTTAACATTGAATTGACTTAGTTGATAGTTAGTTCAACACTAAAATGGTAATACCTTTTAGTTGGTTAAATAACTCAATAGAGAATGTCAATCCTAGAGAAGGTAAATATATACACTGCCATGTTGTTTTGGTGGTAGCGAACCAAAAGGAAACGGAATGACGTCGTGAACCGCGTGTTGAAAGAGTGACCGGGAAGCTGCAGCGGTCCCCGGCGGCCGGCTGGTGAACTGCAGCCACTCAACAGGTGGCTTTTCTTCATGCGGTTCTAGACTCATATAAAACATACAGTGAAGACGGCTCTTCTGACAAGAGAAGCCCTGTAATGACTTAACAGAGGGAAAACACACATACCTTGCTGAATGTGAGGAATGAAAGCTGATGCAAAACACGTGGGACAAACAACATTTGAAACGTGAACACGTAAACGCCGCAATAATGTCAAGCCACGGGGAAGTGCTCTATAGCGGATTTAACACACATATTTTAAGTTCCTTAAAAGTCACCAGCGTCGACACCTCGATTAGTTTCGCTCGTAGCGGGCAGACGAGGGTCGTTCGTGAAGGATGATGAGAATAACGGCGACGGTGGTGTCGGTGGTGTTGGTGGTGTTTGGGTTGGGGTCCGGCCGGCCTAAAGGATACAGGACAGTGGTGATTGTTCACGGCATCTTCGATGGACCGAAGCAGTTCAGAACACTGTCTAGCTTCATAACAAAGGTGACTATCATGCAGGGTTCGTTTTTCATAGGCCTACTGCCTATTGTATTATTTTCAATAAATGTTTTACTCTAAAATGAAGTAGGCGTCTCTTATTTTCGCAACTTTACAACACAAATGTACATGATTATGATATGCCCCCTTACCATAACTATAAAATACATAAATGCACCCCTGCTTTGAGTTAAATATACTGTATATTATTGGAACTTTTGCTTGGATATTCTTGTATTTACTTTTTGTTCAATTTCACCATGAACCTGTTGAAGCGCGATAAATGCCCTGAGAATATCTTCTGTAGAGCAGGATCAAGAAGTGAAACAGAACTGAGAGATTCGGTTACACAGCATTTAAATCAAATCAACGACTCAAGTGCAAAACAAGACCAAAGACTTCAACACCCACATAAGTTTAAATACACATGGCACATAGGTACAAATCATATGCACAAATCAAACCACATCCGGAGGATCCAAATCCATAAACAATAACACTGTGTGTGTGTGTGTGTGTGTGTGTGTGTGTGTGTGTGTCAGGCCCACCCTGGGACAGAGGTGGCAGTAGTAGACCTGTATAACGACATGTCCAGTCTTCGTCCGCTGTGGCAGCAGGTGAGGGACTTCGGCAGAGCCCTGACCTCCATCATGACTCGCTCCCCTGATGGCGTACACCTGCTCTGCTTCTCTCAAGGTAAACAAACGCATATATATATATCGCTGATACTTGAGACTATGGCAAAAACATGTCCCACTAAGAAAAGTGCTAATTCTGTTAAAAATGAAAAACATTATCTTATTTTTAAAAATCAGGGTGGATCAGCTGAGGATTTTTTTAGAATTGAATTTTAAATTAGATAAATTTTATGATAGCCCAGTATTTACAAAATGAGTTGTCCTCAGACAACCAATTGTCATTTCAATTTGATTAAAAATGTATTCAAAAATGTCTAATATATGCCAGATGAAAAAATAGTTGTAAAGACCTCTTTACAACTAAAAGCAGTGAATTTTAAACAATATTTACTATTATTATGTTTGCTCAAAATGTGTTGCTCAAGTTTTTGTCAACAGTCAGATATTTTTAATATCTGTCAGGATGTCTGACGGTGGTGACACATGGTTAGACAATGTTAACAAAACATCCAAATCATCCTCATGGAGGCTTGAATATATAATTTATGATTACAATGAATTGTAATATGGCTTATTATGTTAATATAAGCTTAATTGATATAGACGTACATCATTTACCCTTTTATTCCACACGCAGGCCATATCCCAAATGACTAAACCATAAATGAATTAAGGTGACCCAGTTCATCATCATCTTATAACAAACAAATTAAACACAATTCAATTCAAAGAAGTTTTGCTAAATTTCATAGTAATTCCATTAAAATCAGACTTTTCTTTTTATGTATTTTAGGACATTATGGCTAGGCAGCAGCTATCAGTAGAGGAGCAACGGACAAGAAACAGGGAATATCAAAAAAAAAGCAGAGAGAAAACATATATAGGGAGCCTAAGTTAAGGAGCCTAAGTTAAGGAGCCTAAGTTAAAGGAGGAATTCCTGAGAAGTGAAAAGCAAATGTGGAAGAAGAGAGGATGGGAAGCTCAAAACAAGTGATTTGAATGAAAGGGAGAAGAGGAGCATAAGAAAGACCTGGAGCTGTAGAGCGAGTCCAGAGAGTAAGAGAACGGGTTGGATCGGACTATACCGGAGCCCGCTCGCAGTAGGCCGTCTGTAGCTGGGTAAAGAGAAAGAAATAAAACAAGAGCAAGATGCTCAAGAGAGATGAAAGCTTTGAAAAATAAACTTTTTAATACATTTTTATTGGTTTTTATGATATTTTTTTTTTGGAACAACAATGACAATGACATAAACAGAGCGGTGTTATGAGACAGCCAAGTAGGCCGGTATGCGGTTGATAAACATAAAAGAATTAAGGAAATGTAACCAGCGTACAGGATACATAGGCAGCAACAAGGAAGTGAGCCAGATCTCGGCTGGCAGCTCCTCCTGCTGAAGTCATGGATTTCATAGAAGGGGAGCATATTAATTGTCTACTCCCTGATAAAGCTGACGATTGAAGATTTTCCAGCCCAAAAATGGATGGATTTTATTTTGTTCCTGGTGTGTTTTATGTGTTTGTGATGCTTTAACATTGCCGTTGGACTGGAGTTTTGTTGTTGTGGCATATACATAATATACATGACCATTTGTTTTTATACATGACAATTACTTGTTTTTGGTACCTCCATTGTTCATATAAGTTGTTAAGCAAGAAGGCATTGACTTGAGCGGGAAAAAGGTTTGAATCGTTTGTACGTAAGCCACCGTCAGATCTATGTCAACACCGTCAGGTCTCAGTTACCACTGTCGGATGAAACATTTTTTTGTTTTAAATGAATATGTTTACACTATGTTCATCCAATGCAGTTGATTAATTAAAGTAATTGCCTCTTTGAGCATAATTTCATCATCAGATTAAATTAGTAAAATTTAAAAAAAGACCCTCAGCTCTACTTGGCATGCCTTTATGTCTGTTTTCATCTCTCCAGGAGGCCTGATATGTCGGGCGTTGCTTCACACCCTTCCAGATCACAACGTCCACACCTTCATCTCCTTGTCCTCCCCACAGGCTGGCCAGTATGGAGGTCTGTTAACACCTTCACAACATGTCAACAACCACAAATCTAACACTAAGACTAACCATAATGCCAGCCCAAGGACAGCTAGAACTAGAGACCTACCTCATGCAACAATGTCTGTTGTGGGAAGAGGTGTGTTGTTTTAACGCGTTAACTACTGTGCAGGGTTCCCAGGTGTCATTGAAAAACCCGGAGAGTCATTGAAATGTCATGGAAATCTGTGATTCAAGTGTTATTTCTATATTTTTTGTTCCCCTGCCGATGTCACACATAACCACATAACTAGTGTAACACGTGCCTCTAGCATCGCTACTTGGTCTTATCCGTCCCTCACAGACGGGTTTAAGATGACTCTTCAGATGTAGCCACATGTGAATAAGTATTTGTCAAAGTATGTTGTCAAGGACAAGAAAAAGACCCCAAGCACTTCACAGCCTCCTTTGTCATAATTCTAACCGCATGTGAAGACCCACTCACACCTAAAACACTCAAACCACTTCTGGTCAAATTCCAATCTGATGCACCAATGGCACCATTTCTAGGCAGTGCCTTGACAGACCTGCGGTCTCACCTCTTGTCATGCTTCATCAAAAGAGATGTACTGGTGAAGACAGACACTTCTGGACAGGAAGAAACATGTGAGCACAAAGCATGTACACCTGGGCTTTGCTCCTCAGAAGTCAGTAAAGGCACTGATTAAAGCAGAAAGGTACAATTTTACCACAAAAACTGAGCGGCTTGACAAATTCCTTGAGAAATGCATAGAAGGGAGAAAGTATGGGGACTTGTGGGCGCTCCTGAACACACTCCTGACAATATCTTACGGCAAAGTATCCATCGAAAGGGGCTTTTCTGTCAATAAAGATATTGTAATTGAAAAGATTCAAGAGAAAAGTCTTGTGTCATTAGGAAAGGTGCATGATGCATTGAAGCTTACGGAGATTACAGAGCGGACACTTACTCCAAAGCTCAGGCATAGCCTTCAAGGCTGCAAGAACAGGGTACCACCGGTACCTGGTGGCTGAAGATCAGAGAGAGCACTAACTAAACTATGTCTAAAGAGGCAGATGAGCTTGCAAAAATGGCTGAGAACAAGACTTCACCTTGCTAGCTAAGTCAAATGCTTTCAGACAAGGCAAAAGAAGCAGTCTGTTTCAAGACAAAGAACCATCAGAGTTGAAGACAAAGCACCACTACATGTCGTTTTGGAGCAGCATTTATTATATACTGTTTATGGAAACTGGAGGTCTCATTAAGATTAGGGTTTAGATTAGATTAGCTATGAATTGATGTATTCAGTACCTCATTCAAAAAAGTTTAACCTTTCAGTTTTCATTAGTTTGGTACAGTTAGCCATCGTATGTGTCTTGATGGGAACTGAGGATGAGAACTTCCTGTGTGAGAGTGAGATGTGTATTTCTACTGACAACAAAACAACAAGTTGAGGAACCCCTATGTAAAATCAATTCTACTAACCATGTCCTCGTTCCTCGTTTTTTTGTAGCCAGTTCTGGCTACAAAAAGGGAAACCACAGTATCTACATCAACAGTGAAACTAAGATAATTAGCTTAAAAGTGTTGTAAGTAGAGTAGGTAGTTGTCAGTGGAACTACTATTAATACACTACAATGATTCAATAAGTAATAACCAGTCTGTCTTTAGATCATGAGACAAATAAACAACAACATTACATTCTGTTAAACCAAGATTGCATATTATGTTCCTCATCTTCATTCACAGTTGTTCTGGAAAAAAGAGCAAAATTGAACCAAGCTATTTTAAAACACATAATTAATTTTGAAACATAACTCAAGTCATAACTCCTTTTAGTCAAGGTGTCTGAGCAAGACACCTTACCCTGGCTGGCACACCTTGGGTGTATGAATGGGTGAACGTGAGGCATGACTTAGGTTAAGTGCTTTGGTTAAAAGTCTTGAGTGTACGGTGGTTGGGACACACTGAAATTGTTCTTTGGGTCCCGAGATGAAAATGTGTAAGCACCCCTGCTCTAGACACCCGCTACCTGCGCTGGCTGTTCCCCGAGGTCATGAAGAGGTCTGTCTTCCACGTTTGCTACAACCGCTTCGGTCGGAAGGTTTCCGTCTGCGACTACTGGAATGGTAAATATCCATGCCCTGGTTCTAACGAGACATTCTCCACCACAGAGAACGCTACATGTTCTGGTTCTAACTAGACGTTCTGCCACCCAGACCCTCACCACAGAGAACGCTACGTAGCAAGCAGCAGATTCCTGGCCCTCATCAATGCTGAGCGGGACCATGCTTTGGTGCAAGGTACGCACATCACACCTGCACATATCATGTCTCAATTTATTTGCGTGACACATTTTTCTGTTTTTGACAATACATGGCAAACTTAGACCTTAGACTTAAGCCATAACTCACGCGATGGTGCCTATCGGGCCGACCAAGTTCAGGAGACCTTATGCCTCAGGCTCTAGTGTTTTTCATTTGAGGGATTAGATCCTCAAATGGAAGGGTCCTAAAGGAAAGGCTTACACTGTTTAATAGGAGATTATTTAGTAGGAGATACTGTACGATATAATAATAATGGCAACAATTCAATGTTTTAATTGTAGAATTATATGAAGGAACAAATAATAACGTATCACATCTTTTTTGCTTCCTAATCTCAATAGCTCATTGAGAGAGTATACACTTTAGACAGTTATAATAATAATAATAATATATCAGACTTATATAGCGCTTTTCCAGGTGCTCAAAGACGCTTTACAGGAAATAGAAAACATAAAGACTAATACAAAACACAACAAACACAACAAAACAAAACAAGAAACAAAACAAAGCAGAGAACAAATTATGGGTTGAAAGCAAGAGTGAAGAGGTGGGTTTTGAGGGCTGTTTTAAAGGACGGAAGGGTGTTAGCATTGCGGATGTGGATAGGGAGGGCGTTCCAGAGGGAGGGGGGCCGCTGCAGAAAATGCTCTGTCACCCCAGGTCCGGAGCTTAGTCCTGATGGGTTTTAATAGGTTAGCATCAGCAGACCTGAGGCGACGGTTAGGGGTGTGGCGGTGGAGGAGGTCAGAGAGGTAGGGGGGGGCCAGGTTATTGAGCGCTTTGAAGGTGATGAGAAGTATTTTGAAGTGTATCCTGTGTTTGATCGGGAGCCAATGGAGGTCACGGAGGACAGGGGTGATGTGGTCAGAGCGGCGGGTGGAGGTGAGCAAGCGGGCAGCAGAGTTTTGGACATATTGTAGTTTATTGAGGATGTTGTTAGGTAAACCATATAGGATGCTGTTGCAGTAATCGAGCCGGGATGAGATGAAAGCATGGACCAGTGTTTCAGCTGCGGAGAGTGACAGGGAGGGTCGAAGACGGGCAATGTTCCTAAGGTGGAAGAAGGCTGTTTTGATGGTCTGGTTTACATGGGGGAGGAATGAGAGGTTGGGGTCAAGAATGATGCCAAGGTTGCGGACGCGGGTGGAGGGAGTGACAACAGAACCATCAATGTTCAGGGAGAAATCCTGGGTGGAGCGGGTGAGGGAGTTTGGACCGATGATGATGATTTCAGATTTGTCGCAGTTGAGTTTGAGTAAGTTATTTTGCATCCAATAGTGTGAAATGTTGTCTAAGGTCTTGAAAACTAGACTAATCTAAAAGAAGTCTGTTATTTTTCAGCAAGCTGTTTTGCAAGCAAATATTTAATATTTTTAATGATATAGTTATAGGAGCGAACACATATTAAAGAATATGTGTGAATATGTACGTAAGAACTCATGCATGGTTATTGGATATAGTGTTAGGCCTATATATTGTGCAATTTGATGGACCAATATTAGTTTGAGAGACATTTCATGCATTTGGCATATGTGGAGTGTGTGTGGTTGGTGGCTGGTTTAATCAACCTCACCTGGCCTGAGACACTGATTAGTCTGGGGCTGCTGGGTGAGGCTGCACACCTCTGGGTCCTTGGTAATCAAAGCCCACACGTTAAACCAGCCGCCACCATCACACAAACTCACTCAGGAATAGCACTAGCATGTATCAGCTGCTTTGTTTGATCACATTTTCCAAACCTTGCAATAAACGGGTAAACCCATTATTATCCTGTGTTTTTGTCGTCGGAAAGAGCCCAAAGAAGCCACTTTATTAGCATATGGCATGGGGAGGCTACAGTGTATATATAATAGGCCTATTTTATATAATTTATACAGACAGAACAGTTTTTGGTTGCTTGGCTTTGGATCATGATTGATCTCTTTGGCTTCCAGCAAAGAGCTTCGTCTTCATGGACATTTCATCCCCTATCCTGCAAGTTGTTGTTCACATAGTTGTGGGAGATCCAATAAAATATACCAAACAAATTGAAGAAATATAAGGTACAAGTAGAAGAGAAAAATAAGGCGATGGTCAGGATATCCTATATAAATATATCGCTTCTAATATCCCACCTGTAGATATAATAATGTATATGATTAATAATAATGCCTAATGTATATCACACCATGGCTCGTGTCTTTTTTCATCTTCATTGCCAGGCTGGAAGGAGAACTTCCTCCGCATCAGGAAGCTTGTGCTGATTGGTGGACCAGATGATGATGTCATCACACCATGGCAGTCCAGGTTATTCTTTGACCTCTGGCCCTGAACAGCAGACTGGAGCTGTCACTCGGCTGATGTTTAATAATCTAAATAAAATTGTTATGATTATCAATATGATATGATTAGACATAGCAATCTAATTAATTCATTATAGCTTCCTAGTTTGTCAAAAATAACGACTCCTGTAATTGTTGTGAATATGTTGTTGGCGTAACTAGTGACGTTAGTGTTGTTAACCAAGCACTGTGATCGGATGTTTCATTTCTCCAGTCACTTCGGGTTCTACGATGGCCAGGAGAAAATCGTGGAAATGAGGAAACAGAATGTGAGTTGAAGTAATATTTCATGTATTTATGCATTTATTAAGCATGGAGCATGTTTTTTTTTTTTTTAAGCCGCACTGCTACGTATAGCATGTATTTCTAAGCAGTACTTCTATGTAAAGCATGTGTTTATAAGCAGGGCTACTACGTATAGCATGTCTTTTTAAGCAGTACTTCTATGTAAAGCATGTGTTTATAAGCAGGGCTACTACATATAGCATGTTGTTTTAAGCAGTACTTCTATGTAAAGCATGTGTTTATAAGCAGGACTACTACGTATAGCATGTTGTTTTTGAGCAGTACTACATGGAGGATGGCTTCGGGCTGAAGACGCTGGACGGTCGTGGAGGGGTGGAGCTGTGTCAGTGCTCTGGGGTCAGGCACACGTCCTGGCACTCCAACTACAGTGTCTTCACTAGCTGTATAGAACCCTGGCTCATCTGAGGAGCTACACCCGTCTGAGGAGCTACACCCGTCTGAGGAGCTACACCTTCCTTCAATGGTTCACTTTTGACTGCAGCATTCATTCTCTTGCCATATTTTTCTTGGTTAATAAAACCTTTCTGAGCTTTGACTTCGGTTTTATCTGTCTGTCCGTTGACATTTTGATGTGTATATGTTTTTAGATACTTACAAAAATAAAGTCTTCTCAGGTTGTTGCAGGATTTGAAAAATAACATAATAGCTTATTATTTTCGGAGAAGGGAGTTTACATGCATAACGCCTGACCCCAAATGGTGTCCCGACCCACATGTTGGAAAACACCAACCACGCTTCTACACGCTGTACACTACTCACGATAGTAAACAACGTAATAATTGAACAGTGAAGTTATTTATAACCGTTGCTCAACTTGAATCTTGTGTCGTGGAACTGGATTAAACAAAATAGGAACGTTGGAAACGATTATTCTATTAACATGAACTCAAATTGTGACCGGTAATTTTTAATCCCCCAGGCCCCGTTCACACTTGGCATAAACATTTGTTAAAAAAAACAACATTTTAATGGCAAGTGTGAATGGGGCCCCAGCTCTTTGGCGCTCGAGACCAGGGGTTCCCAACCTTTTTGTGCCACGGACCGGCAGATACATGAAAAAAATCTCGCGGACCGGTTGTCAAAGTGTGTGTCAACACACACCCCTAACAAAACGGCAGGGCTCGATTTCAGTATAAACGCGCATGTACGCGGAGCGCCCGTAACAAAAACCGGCTCGTTCGCGACCGACACGTCACTAGCGCGTAGTCTCTTTAGTAGCGCGTGCAACTGAAAGTCTCTCGTTATGCCGCCGATATATATTTAATAGATTATAGATTAATAGATTACCGGTACCGGTCCGCGGCCCGGCGGTTGGGGACCCCTGCTCTAGACATCCAACTGTCTCTCTGACATGTCAGTTTGTTATTTGTGTACCTTCTGCTTCATTTTAAGCCAATCACATGCGTGTGTTCCCACGAGTGTGTGCCTAATGCGTTTCCAACGTAGCGTAACATATAGGCGGTTTGCGGAGTCTGGGGTGTGTGACAGAGTCCGGGGGGGTGACAGTTCAGAGTTCATCTCCAACAACATGTCTTCTGGAAGTGGGGCTCCCGCTACAAGTGTACGTGAAGTATAACACCCAGACTCCGCAAACCGCCTGTATGTTACGCTACGTTGGAAACGCATTGGGCACACAGTCCACACGCATGTGATTGGCTTAAAATGAATCTGATTGGCTGAAGACACTCGCCTCTTAAAACAAGTGTGTGTGTGTGTGTGTGTGTGTGTGTGTGTGTGTGTGTGTGTGTGTGTGTGTGTGTGTGTGTGTGTGTGTGTGTGTGTGTGTGTGTGTGTGTGTGTGTGTGTGAATCTAGCGGCGTCAGGGGAGTCTCAAAAATCCACAGACCGACCCACAAATGCACAGCGTTTTTTATAAAAATGTAAATATGTTTAGAAACTTTTTTTACATTTATAAAATTACGTTTTTGTGTGTGGATGGAGACATTTATATATAAATCCGGAATTACATTTGTGTATCGTTCTGTGCATTTGTGGATCTGACCCCATACACACCCCATACAGAACGGTTTGGAATACACGAACCATTTCACCCCTAGACGTAATATATAGGCCTCTCCCATTGGTCGCCCATGTTTTGAACAGATCCATTAGGTTTATTAATCAAATTAAAAAAGAATGGTTCCTCGCAGTACGATCATAAGAGGCCATAGATATGAATGTTTGTTTACGTCACTAAAATTCTGACTTGGTGTGCAAAGACCTTTGGGGACTGTAAAACACAGACGGTCTCACCACCACATTGAACACGCTATTGGAGTAGTATGATTTTTTTTGGGATCCGACGATGTTGAATAATCCCTTCATCGAGAAAAACGTAAACTACACAATCAGCCTGCCAATGGTTAATTAAAGTAGGTTAGTGGGTCAGAGCTGATTGGCCAGCACTAACAGGATCACCTCTGCTGCACCAGACAGTCGACCACTGCTACTTAGCTCATGTATATTTGGAATAATCGTTTCACGTCACATGTGTTTACTACATTGTTTTGACGAAACAGACAGTGCCACTGTTAAATGTGTATGTATATATATGTATGTATATATGTATGTATATGTGTATGTATATATATGTGTATATATATATATATATGTGTATATATATATATATATATGTGTGTATTGTATATATATATGTATATATATATATGTATATATATATATGTATATATATGTGTATATATATATATATATGTATAAATGTATATATATATATGTGTATATATATATATATATGTTCTGTATATGTATGTGTGTGTGTGTGTATGTGTGTATATATGTATTTTATTTTTTACATTTTATATCCAGATATAATATCCAGATTTTAATGAAACCAAACCGATCATTTGTTTTGATGAAACACTTTTCCAGGGGGAAAACAGGTATACTTTGTAATTGTATGTTGTTTTTGTCTATATGATATCCTAATGGATGAATGGTTGAATGAATTGGTTGTGAAAACAGTTTTTGTCAATGGTTGGTTTGTTTGTTTGTTAGTTTGTTTTGTTGTCATTGTGGTGTTGTTGTTTGTTGTTTGTTTGTTTTGTCTAGCTTGTCCGTAGCACGTATTAAGAGAATGAACAATGATCTGACATTAAAGATGTACATTTACATGAAATATGAACATGCATATGTTCTGTGTATTGTTGTTGTTTGCAGTATAGAAGGGTCTGTCTAATCCTTCCTATATTTGGCCCCACAGCTCAGATTAAAGGAAGAAGCAGTTGGCTAATGTGTGTGTGTGTGTGTGTGTGTGTGTGTGTGTGTGTGTGTGTGTGTGTGTGTGTGTGTGTGTGTGTGTGTGTGTGAGAAACAGGTTAGGCTTAGCCAAAGCTCCATGTCAGGGGATATATAAATTAGATCAACAAGCACCTCAGTTGGACCCAGCGTACACACTCACTCGCTTGCTCTATCACTCCAGGACCTTCACAGCCACACTGGAATTCAATGTGAGAATCTGTTGCTAAAACCATCATCTTATCAGGGGAAAGGTTAAAGAATCCCAAGGGAAAGTGGATTGGAAGGTATCCGTGCAGACAGACCCCTACTTCCTGCAGCCCTAGAGTTTCTTTCCACACTATTGGTTTCACTGACAGCAGAAGCCATGGTCCTGGACGACAACGAGGACGACTCTGTGTTTGAGCTCCAAATCACAGTGAGTACAACCCCCACCACCTTCTGGATATGGATCATATGCCATTAGCGGGTGCTGCTTTAGTGAACGTGCATAGTATTGGGTTGTTTCAGACTTTATTGTATCTGTACTATATTATATCTGTCATGGGGTGAATGATTAAGAATTGTGGATGTTACTTATTGTAATGTTAAGTCGCTTTGGACAAAACAAACTGCTAAATTACTGTAACGTAATGTCTATGAAACGGATGCTCTACGTACTTTGCTGCATATAGGGTCAATGGGTGAAGGATAATATCATGTCTGGCTCACCAGAAAAAGTTTGCAAACCAAGGATATGTTATACTGTGTGTGTGTGTGTGTGTGTGTGTGTGTCTCAGGAGCAGCAAGTAGACACCCTGTATGGAAAGGTCTACTGTACCATCGCAGGTCTTTCCAAACCCAACTGCCCCGTTATCCTGACCTATCACGACGTAGGACTGAACCGTAAGTCCCGCCTTATTTCACCTCTGGCGGTAGAGTATCAGCCAGGGAATACCGTATAACACGCCTGTCTCCTTGTCGTTCATTTTCTTTCATCCTACAGACAAGATGTGTTTTGAGAGCTTCTTTAGCCACGAGGACATGCAAGAGATCATAAGACATTTCCCTGTCCTCCACGTGAACGCACCTGGGCAACACGAGGGCGCAGTGTCCTTGGCCACAGAGTTAGTGAAGTTCATCTAATTTTTGATAAAGTTTTCTTCTTCTTCCTTGAGTGATTGATCTTCTTAATGGAAGCCTTAATGGATGTCTTTTTAAACCACCACCTCTCTTTGTCTTTTACACACCAGGTATATCTATCCTTCCATGGACCAGCTGTCTGAAACACTTCCAACTATCCTCAAGCATTTTGGGTGAGATCCTATAGCGACTGAATCATCAAACAGCACAA
Organism: Muraenolepis orangiensis; assembly: GCA_027704905.1. NCBI lineage: Eukaryota > Metazoa > Chordata > Actinopteri > Gadiformes > Muraenolepididae > Muraenolepis > Muraenolepis orangiensis. The sequence continues at coordinate 28,396,870 of CM051008.1, forward strand.
CAAAATGATCAGGGACAGAAATAAGAGCTTGTTGATCCAAGGCCAAGATCTGACTGTGTGTGGGTGTGTGTGTTGGTGTGTGTGTTGGTGTGTCTCACAGGTTCACCAGTGTGATTGGGTTTGGAGTTGGAGCAGGTGCCAACATCCTGACCAGATTTGCTGTGAGTTTGATGTGATGGAAACACGCACTATGAACACACACACACACACACACACACACACACACACATACACACACACACACACACACAAACCCTGGGGGATGGATTACACATTTTAAAGAAATGTTTCATCACAATAAAAAGTGTGTGTGTGTGTGTTACAGCTGAACTACCCTGACCTGATAGAGGGCTTGGTTCTGATCAATATCAACCCAAATGCTGAGGGGATTGTGGAATCAGTCACAAGTAAGGTAAATGATCATCTTTCAATCCCACAGTTTGAACAAATGCATACAAATTGTATTCATCATATTTATGTTGGCATCATTTATGTGTCAGGTGTTTAACGTAATACATAAGAAATGTTTGTGTGTGTGTGTGTGTGTGTTTCAGATCACCGGATGGACACAGACGGTGACCGAGACGGTCATCGCACACCTGTTTGGAAAGGTAGCGCTTTGATGAACCTGTGTATACAATATGCCGCGTCCTTAAGAGTTTCTACTAGCGTGTGGTCACTCTGACCTGACAGACCCCCCCCAACCTGTTCCTACAGTTTTTCACCCTTGGCCCTCCTTGAACCATTTTCAGAAAGAAATCGAGAGCCACCACGATGTGATCGCAACGTTCCGCCACGACATCATGACGTACATGAACGAGTCCAACTTGGCTCAGTTCATGCGGTCCTACAACAGCCGACAAGCTCTGGAGCTGAAGAGGCCCGTCCCGGGGACAAACCATACCGGCAGGACCCTCAAGTGAGTAAAGCTCCGGGAGATCCCACACAACCAGCTGTTCATTTGTCTGCAATGGTTGACTTCTTTTTTTTTTTTTTTAAACGTGTGTTCGTCGGTGCCTGCTTTCAACATACTGATGTGCCTGTTGTTTTATTTGGGTAGGTGTTCATCTCTGTTGATTGCTGGAGATGATTCTCCCTGGCTGGAAGTAGTGGTCGACTGCAACTCCAAGCTCGATCCCACCAGGGCCACACTGCTCAAGGTTACTGACTGTACCTCAATACAAACACATCAGAAAATGGTATCTCAGAATGCAACGTGTCAATGTGATTTAGGGTCAGGTGGGGGCCAGATTTACAAAAGTATCTTAAGATGATTCTTAAGAAGTTCCTAAGAATGTTCTTAATTGCAATGTCTCAATATTTTCTTAAGAACCTTTAAGAAGTTATTTCCCATTCTCAGGAACTTTTTTTTTAAGTAGTTTGGGTCATGTGTAGAAAAAGTATTGTCATTCATGACAATAATTAACTGCCCAGTCTTCAAGCAAGGTGATGTTTGTTTCGCTTGTGACCAAAAGCAACACAACCCAGTCTTGTATTCAAACCTGTGCCTCATCACACTCTCCCGTCTTCTACCTAGATGGCGGACTGCGGGGGCCTTCCCCAGGTGGATCAGGTAACCGCACACTTACTCGCTAAGGACCGAATATTATTCACTAGTGATAGGATTCTAGATCAATTCTCTTCTTCCAACCCCCTGTTGTGTCGTCTGTCACTCAACAGCCGGCTAAACTGACCGAAGCCCTGAAGTACTTCGTCCAGGGACTGGGATACAGTATGTAGCTGTACTTTACATTTAACCTTGAACATGTACTTGAAACATTGCATGTGCCAACTACACACATTTGATTAAGCTGAGTCTGCCAACCCAAAACGTTTTATAAACACAAATCGAAAATGGGTTGGGATTGGTGAACATGAACTGAGGAGAGAACGGGAGGTAAATAAATAAAATACAAACTGTACTTGCCTTTTTTAACCACCAGAGGACATACTAAGCCTGATTTTGAAAATACCTGCACGTTACAAATTAAAATATGATTATACTGCAGGCACGCAGTCAGTTGTAATTGTTTAGTTTACATTATCATCAAAAACACATCATCCCAACACCGCCAACACCATCACAACTCTCATGCACGTAAATAAACATCATCGTGCCACGTGTGCATGCATAAACCTGTCCATCTTTTACCCCGACAACCCCACCCTGCCTTGCAGTGTCCAGTTCCTGCATGACCAGGCTGTCACGCTCGCGCACCACCTCCACCTCGAGCGTGATGTCTACCGACAGCGGCCGGGCACGCGCGCACACGGACGAGCTTCAACGCGGACTGTGGAGCGCGCACAGGCGCGCACGCTCACATACCGACAGCTCCGTGGACGGTATCTCTACCAACCACACGGGGTCCAAACCAGAGCGCTGCTAACCCAGCGGTTTTGCCCGTGGTCTGCCCAATGTTCAATGCTACGTTTCTTTTTTTAATTGTCTGCTGTGATATAGGAAAACGTTTTTTTTGTATTTTGTGATGTTTTTAGCTCTGCTAAAGTGCATTTTTGGTTGGATGGTGAATTGTTTGTGAATGTAAGCGTACATCCGGATGCTTTACAACTGCTCATTTCTTTTCTAAACCAACGCACACACAAATGCCAATAGCCAACACGGTGACCATTAGTTATATAGTCTTTTATCAAGTGTTATATGTTGTCCATACTATGTATCATAGTATCAGTTTCAATATTTGATTTGAAACTTTAGTTTTTAAACAGCATTTGGCTGGCCTTGTTATAGAATGCAGACTACTTCCCTGGCACTGCTCCTAAGACTAGGATGGGTTAAATGCATGTCATTGTGTGTGTACATGTGTGTGACCAATAAAGACGATTAAATCATTCAGATTTAGATTTGTTAATTAATCAGTTTGAACACTGATAAAGCCATCCCTGACCCCACTGTTGTGTTTTGATTGTGTGTTTCTGATTAGATTAAATCAGAGCCCACATTCTAGTGAAAATGTCTCAATTAAAATTTGGTAGATCCTCTTAACTATTATAATACTGTTGAGAAAAAAATAATGTGAGAAACAGCCGTACATGACTTGCAATATAACCAAATATTTGACGAAAGAGTGTTAGGAATTATTGGGCTGTTTCTCTCGCAGATTACTCTCCTATTCAATGTTTGTCTACCAAACCTTTATTTAATCAGCTAAATCGTGTATAGAGATCAAAGTGCACTGCAATGAATGGTGCATCCAGCCAATGAGTAATACTATGTGTTCCAACTCTCCGGCCAATGGGAATTTTGGTAATAAATATATATCATGGATGTATATGTATCACCGCCGTACGGGAACTGCACCGCACTCGAGCGCAGAGCGCTTCAAAGGGTGGTGCGGACGGCCCAGTATATCGTTGGAGGTGAGCTCCCCTCCCTCCTGTATATATACAACCAGCGGTGCGTGGCCAAGGCTAAACGCATCTTTTTCAGTTTTGTACCACACTGACTAGTATGTATGTATACAGTACATATTCATTTGTGACATAATTCCTGGCATTCTCAGTGCTCTAATCATACCCTGGTACTGTTATGACTTATGCTGCATCACGCACAATATTAGTGTCATCAACAATGTTTGATATTATAATTTGATGAAACAAACCTGCACTATTTTACGTTTTGAAAGCAGCCACACACTACGTCCACAGTGAAAACCAAATCATACAAGAGCAACTCATTCCAAATGCATCATTAGAGCCAACAGGCCATCTTCCTGTATCGATCGTCTGGTGTTATGATTCATGATCAACTAATAATGCATTCACTATTGCTGTGAATTTATATTTGTGTACTAAGAACTCCTTAGCAGATTGTTAATGTAGGCCATTGTGACGTTCTCCCCCTCCCTGCCTGACTGACCAATGGGCAGTGAGGAGCGGGACTGTCAGGTGATATGGATATGGATATGGATCACCTGTGACCTGTGCTCAATACTTATTAACGCCTTGTGATGTGTATCTCTAGTCTGTTGATTCTCTGGTCCTCTGACTTGCTCTTTCTGTTTATTTATATTTTATTATTATTATATTTTTCCAATTTTGTATAATTATTATTTTTTAAATTATAAGCAGGTCAAAGCAATCAGCCAACACTGCTGCTGTTCTGCCAAAGTACACTGTTAAAAGTAATGCATTTCTTTACTCATAAAAAGTGAGGTAACATTTTGCATTGGCCTTTTTGAGTTGAATCAACTTCAGGGAGTTCTTTAAGCACACAACAAAATAGTTAGCATCATCATCATTTTCTTAAATAGTAGAGGTTACTATCCACTTACATGTCTAGGATCAACTTGATTTGGTCAGTAAAATAAACTCAATAACATTGCGCATTGACTTGCAGTTCCTCCCGCGGACTGCAGGTGTCCTCCTCGGATCGACCAACGAGAATAATACCAACATAATCCAAAGTATAATCAAAGAACGTGTTGTCAAAGGATCTTTCCTTTCCTTCATGTAATAGTAATATTAACTAAAATAAAAACTCATCACTCAACATCGCTGTGTGATTATTATGGTGTAGTTTGTGTTGATGAGCCAATGGTCCATGTAGGTCCAAGGCCAAGAAGGATCCTGAGAGACCACAGCTACCAAAAACAACGGACTGTTCTCCCTGTTACCCTCCGGCAGAAGGTACCACACCCACAAGGCAAAGACAGAGAGACTCAACAGAAGTTTTTACCCCCAGGCGTTCTGGTACCTGATGGTCTGTCCTCCCAGTCTCCTCTGTGGTGTTGAGTCTGTCCACCCAGAGAGTCTGTCCTCCCAGGCTCCTCTGTGGCGTTGAGTCTGTCCACCCAGAGAGTCTGTCCTCCCAGGCTCCTCTGTGGCGTTGAGTCTGTCCACCCAGAGAGTCTGTCCTCCCAGGCTCCTCTGTGGCGTTGAGTCTGTCCACCCAGAGAGTCTGTCCTCCCAGTCTCCTCTGTGGCGTTGAGTCTGTCCACCCAGAGAGTCTGTCCTCCCAGGCTCCTCTGTGGCGTTGAGTCTGTCCACCCAGAGTCTGTCCTCCCAGTCTCCTCAGTGGCAGCAAGTCAAGCACTGGAATCCCTTACATATATGCAGCTTGAAAGCACGAATAAAGGTGTTGATACAAAACAACTTGAGTGGAAAACTATTTGGATATAGTGACTCCTTGTGACCAGTTAAATAAACTGCAAAGACTCCCATTAAATAGTGTGATGCAGAGAATAGCTTAGTGGCAAGGAACATAAAATGTCATTTTCTAAATAATTATGGCAGCAGCATTCTGGCAAAAGTTAAAAAGTGTTCATAATGTATTATGATAAGAAAAGTCAGCATATCATTACAAATATTTATTATAACTCCATCCACGTGCCCTTCAAACTATCTGACACTGTTAATGTAAATACACTACAAATAGGTTTGTGGATGGAAAGGCAGAGGTAGGGACACAGAGATCAAAAAGAGAGACCACAGTGGACAGAGTTGAAACATTTAAACTGATCGATGGCCATTTTAAGAAACTCATGCAAGAGTAGGCTATGGAGCATTGGGTGACTACCTATTGTAATATAATGATGCATATAGGCCTACATAGTGTACTCTGTCAATGCACATGACATTTGTGTGACGTGACCTCTCACTCTTTTCTTTCTGTCCAGCTGTCTTTCCTTGTACATGCTTGCTTACTTTCTTTCTATCCCCCTCTATTTCCTTCCTTCAGTTAGGCATGTAGGTAGACACGTAGCAAGCTGAGATTGTGGACCCTGCTGCCTGCTACCCCCCTGGCTGACCGAGCGACTCCCTTCAGCCATGTTGGAAAACCTCGGGATCCACAGCAGGAGGCTCCGCTAGCGTCACGGCACACAGCCGGCAGGACGGCACCGTGCTCCAGAGAGAGGGGGAACCCCGAACGGGCAAACATAGAGACCATAAGTGATTACGAAGGTTGACGGGGATATTAACAACACAGTGGATAAAGGCAGGGAGTCGGCGGCTGGTGTGCGGGGCTGAAGGGTGAGTACGAACCGAGCGCTCTCCGGGGGCCGAATGAGTGGGGGGAAAAGCCCCACTGTTAGCGAAGCTAGCTTAGCATTCGGGGGCAACATGGGGGTAACATGGGGGTAAACAAGGGTGTGTTTTCAGCTGGGGGGTTTGCTGGAAACCACACTGCAGCAAGACCACATCATACATATGAGGGGTTTTTACAAGGAGTCATTTGTATTCCACACAGACGGTCCAACCAGCCTCTCTCCGGTGCCAAGGTCCAGGCTAGAGACTATCTCTCCTCTACACAATAATCACATGTAAGCATGTCAGCTTTTACCACAACATCTGGCCGGGGGATTTTTTTTGTTAATTTCGGGTTAAGTGAAAAGCGTTCTAAGTCAAATAACTCCAACCCAGGCGAGTAGGAGACATGGCGATTGGCGACTCATCTGGTACCACCTTAACTACATTTCGCAATGTTGCTGACTTATTGTCATTGCAATTAAAACGAGGCCTTGTTTTGGACGAACATGCTATTGCTCTATTGCAAGGGTATTGCACTGTACGGTACTGCAGCGAAGTAGCTGTCCTTCATATACATCATAAGAGGAATGCCAGGGTATACCGACACAGCCCATCGTATTTGTTTGCTTGTTGTTGTTAACAAGCCAGTGCTCAGAGACCCCTGAGGCTGTGCTTTTTCCAGTGTTAGAGGATTTGTGTGGCTGCCATCAAACAATTTCTGAGTAAATCACATCCTCCTGTGTTTGTGGGCGTCAGTATGAGCCCGGACATCTGTCAGTAATATTGAATGAATAGCACTAGGCCTACAACTTATGATGTAATATTTAGAGGCAGTACTTGGTCATGGCTGCTGTCATGGGATATCTGTGACAAATACAACGCCTACTGTACCGTTTGGATGATAATCAGGTATCGGAGGGTTATTCATAGGCCGGGCCAGCAAGCTGTTAATGTTTTATTTTTGTTAAATAAAAGTGTAATAGTTACACTCTGCAAGATATGTGTACCATGGCATGCACACCAAATGAACAAAGATTCATTCTGTTGGTCTATTGCAGGAGCCTCATTTTTATGTTGTTAAAGACATCCTGACCTGGTCACTAATTCTATGTAAAATGCTTATTACAGAGCAGCCAAAATATATAATTTCATTAATGCTTTGCTTCAGCTTTTCTTAGGCTCATCCTTTGCCGGTTCCATAGAAAAAGTTCAGATACATCAGACCTAGATCCTAATCTAATTTCAAAAGCACATATTCTACATGATGTGTGCTGTTCACATTACTCAGCAATACGATTCACGTCTCACAGGTAGCCCCTAAAAGTATTTTGTCTTGGGAGATTTTCCTCCCATCAATGTGCTCATGCACGGCCTCATAGCCTGGAGGAGCTCACAGGCAGTCTGAGCATTCAGCAGCTGGGTTCCCAAAGGCAGAGGAAAGCAGTTAGCTTTTCCTCAATGGTGCCTGGCCAACAGGTGTGTCGGCTGGAGAGTGGGAGGGTGTTTCCTTGGTGTGCTCCAGCTATATGACAGCGAGGAACCAGGAAGTGGAAGGACAGGCGAGGGAGAAACACATCCAGGCACACACCCAGTCAGAGGCTCGGTGCTCTGAATAAGCCGTCCTCATGCAGTTTTGGGATTTCCTGGGTTGCACCAGCGGAGGTACGCCATGCCTTGCTAGCTTTTGTGCTCATGTCTCATGTTTTGAGCTGGTTTCGTTTTTGTCTCTTGCCAGGTTTGGCGTCAGCACAGATGTTGTAGAGAGAGTAGGGACGTTGTGCCAGGTATAGGCTGAGCTGTTCCTGGAGAGATAGAGACGATGTGTCATGTATAGGCTGAGGGGCCGGAAAGGAATTTGCTCTGCTCACCGCTGTGCAAGCACTTGCATGTGGAAACTTCCCGCAGTGGCAGACGACAAACAACAGAAACACGGGTCTCGGATATTGTGTTGTCGGTTAGTTTTCGTTTTCGTTTTTTTAAACTCGAGACATGACAAGGTACTACTGGTTTTAAGTTACCTGTTCACTAAGCTAGAACTAGAAATGTCATCCTGTTGAGTTTTGATCCTAATCCTCTGTTATTGCTATTGTTCCTTCTGATACAACTAGTACTACTACAAAGAGGACAGAGAGGTGTTTTCGTTGCTATGACAAACCACATTCTATATTATATTTCAAATCGATTTACCTTGTTTTGACATGCTGAGCCTCAAGCTGTGCTCTTAGTAGGGGCCCTAAATGTTCAAAGTAGCCTAGTCAAAAATGATATATTAGGAAAATGGTTGAACACACGTTTGATCAATTCACACCCAAAGTATTTTGATGTCATCGGAAATGATTGAGTTGGTGCCTTTTCCACTAGATGTGGGGGGCAGTGCCTGAATGACACATACATTATACCTATCTCCTCCTTCTCGTCAAATTGGCTGAAGTTGTCTGAAGTTATATTAATTATATAATAAATATTATATCGTATTGTAAATGATTTGGAAGGACTGATCTGATATGTAGATGTACTAATAAATACATTTTGATCAAAACCCATGCATAGTGGTCTGATGGACAGAATGACGATTGTGGGGAGTTAAAGCCCTGTGCCACGCTCGTCACACTGCTCTGTTTATCTGTGCAGTGATGTTATGATTTTAGTTCAAAACTTGTATTCACTCCTTCTGATTGTTTTTGGCAGTATAATCTGATGGTTGGTGACAATCGGCATATTTGGTTAATCATTATCAACAGAATATGTTGTCTTATTGGCATTGGACATGCCGTATACAGGGCTGTGAAGTTCTTACCAATGACAATGTTGACTATTCATTGTAAGGAAATATCTGATTTGCTATCAGTCGACATAATTACTAGGTCTAATTAGACCTAGAAGAGTTAACCCCGGTCAGTGCTGCATAACTCTTTGGAGGTGAAACCCGAGCACCCTGGGGAAACCCACGTGTACATGAGGCCGAGCACAGAAACACTCAAACCCCAGAGTAATGTTTTGTGGTGGTCAGTTCTAGCATTTAATACAAGCTCTGTGGTTTCCTGACTGCACAGTCCACATCACTAGGGAAGTGCAGAATGTTTACAAGACCCCTGCAACCAAACGTAATGAGTTTGTTTTGTTTTTAGTCAATACTTTTGCTACTTTGCCAAAAGGCTGTAACCTATGTTTTAGAGAATACTGTCACCTTTAGAGTGGAGCCCACACTGGATATGTTCATGAAGAAAAAATGTCCAATACTGGAAATTTTGAGTTGCACAATATCGGCACACAACAAATAATCATCTTTTTCATAACATTTGCTATGTGTGCTATGGCACTGCTACACTATGCTTCAACACATGTATTACATGGATCATCACTGGTGTGCAACCCTCACTCCTCATTTACCCTACGTGCTTTTGCTTTATCCATATTTATTACATCTTAACCCTAGCGTTATGTCTTCCCTGTTGCATTACACCATAACCTCTTTTCCTCCGTTTTCGTTAGTGTGTTTTGTGTATCGGAAAGTGTATGAGGTTATTGGAAAAAGTGGCGTTGTAAACTGGGTGGTTGTAGTTGTTTAATTGTACAGTGTCAGATTCCAGACTAGTGACACATCCGTTCACTCATCCTGTGCCCCAGGCCATGCATTCTTGTATCGGATCAGTTCTACTCATTAGGAACACGCATACCTAAAGCTCTGTACAAATGGATTTGAAGCTACAGTAATTCCAATATTCTATTTGAAGCCAATAGAGGGCCTATCCAATAATAATTCAAGGAATACAACAGTATGCATACAGTTACACCCATGTGTTTGTGTTATCAATTGACAGGAATGCCAGTCGTGTTCCCAGTATGTTGTCAAGGTATCAGGTATAGGTTACCTATACCTTTGGTTTGTTTGAAAGAAAGAAATAATGATTGATATTTAAGAATCTCCATTTGACTCAGAATAGTCTCAGACATCTTGCTTCTTGTCAGTAGTGCTTCATCCTACCCGATTCTGTGTGTGCATGTGTATTAATTTGCTGTGGTGTAGATCAGAAGAGCTGTGGGTTGTTTTGGTTGTTGCCTTTCAGCCTCGAGTTGTGCAACGCTATTAGCATAGTGTCATTGGTGGCATGCTTCTGTGGTGTACAGCCAGAGGGGATAGTGTTGTGCTGTGAGTGGGAGGGAGAAAGACCAGCGTGTTTAGAGAAAAGAGAAGACAATGCGGAGGGGCGGCGAGGACTGGAGAAAGAAGCTAAAAGCAGCGTCTCACACCAGAGAAAGTCTGTCTGTTTTACTATCTCAAACGCTCACATTGCTGTTAATGTTGTAATGATAAGGTGAATAATTGAAGTACCTTCCAAAGTAAAGTTATTAAGTATATGGTTGCCAGCCTTTTTAAATGTATTTTTACTTTTTTGGGGGATAGCATTCATCACAATGTAGCACAGTTGGAATACTGTAAGAAACATACTTTACGATACTCCCCCCCCCCCTTTTCATTGAAGGGTAGCCTGTGTTTAAAAAAATAAATCACACATTGAATGTGTGTATAAGTGTTCATGCGTAACAACATTGTGTGGCCCTTTTTGGTTTTGCTGCCAAAAGATACAGAACAGTCTGTGTAAACTTCACACATGCAGAGTGATTGACGGATAGATTTTTGGCCAAACCCTGCAGTGACGGAGACAACCATGGTTAAACAAATTATTCTATTATTTGTCATACTTAATTATAAAGTGTCAGGGGAATGGCAAACAAAGCACAGTCTGAGAAAAATGTGAAGCTGTATGGTACACAATTTCAGAATCACACCAGTGTTCTTTCTAATAATAATGTATTGTATTATGTTTGATATGAAGAAGCTAAGATCTATACGTTTGTTCATTGCTCTTCATTGGTTTCGCGTTAGGGGCATTAAACCAGTTTCCAAATTAACTTAGGCCGGTCGACATGGCGTTTTTGTGTTTCTATAATTTTAATCAAATGTTCTTTCTCTTTCTCTCTGCTAGATCTTTCCAGGATATCGTACGCTGGTGGTGAGTACTTTTGCAAATGTTAGTTTTCTTCATAAAATGTTTTAAATTCCAAATTTTGTCACATTATACACAATGGCCCATCTGCATTACCAATACAATGCAGCATGTACTGTTTGTAGCCTGAGATGAGTCTTGATTGGTTACTTTTCCCATGTACTCCACCTGTATGCAAATCAACAGTTCACTTTAGCTAAATAACGGCTGTGACTGAGTTGGGACATCATTTAAAACCTTTCCCATGACTATTCCCTAGCGGTGTGAGGACTCGGGTATAGTGTGAGGACCCGGGTGAGGTGTGAGGACCGGGGTGAGGTTTGAGGACCAGGGTGAGGTTTGAGGACCAGGGTGTAGCGTGAGGACCAGGGTGTAGCATGAGGACCAGGGTGTAGCGTGAGGACCAGGGTGTAGCGTGAGGACCAGTGTGTAGCGTGAGGACCAGGGTGTATGTAGCATGAGGACCAGGGTGTGGCGTGAGGACCAGGGTGAGGCGTGAGGACCAGGGTGTAGCGTGAGGACCAGGGTGTAGCAGGAGGACCAGGGTGTGGCGTGAGGACCAGGGTGTAGCGTGAGGACCAGGGTGAGGCGTGAGGACCAGGGTGTAGTGTGAGGACCAGGGTGAGGCGTGAGGACCAGGGTGTAGCGTGAGGACCAGGGTGTAGCGTGAGGACCAGGGTGTAGCGTGAGGACCAGGGTGTAGCGTGAGGACCAGGGTGAGGCGTGAGGACCAGGGTGAGGCGTGAGGACCAGGGTGTAGCGTGAGGACCAGGGTGAGGCGTGAGGACCAGGGTGAGGCGTGAGGACCAGGGTGTAGCAGGAGGACCAGGGTGTAGCAGGAGGACCAGGGTGTAGCAGGGGGACCAGGGTGAGGCGTGAGGACCAGGGTGAGGCGTGAGGACCAGGGTGAGGCGTGAGGACCAGGGTGAGGCGTGAGGACCAGGGTGAGGACCAGGGTGAGGCGTGAGGACCAGGGTGTGGCGTGAGGACCAGGGTGTAGCGTGAGGACCAGGGTGTGGCGTGAGGACCAGGGTGTAGCGTGAGGACCAGGGTGAGGCGTGAGGACCAGGGTGTGGCATGAGGACCAGGGTGTGGTGTGAGGACCAGGGCGTAGCGTGAGGACCAGGGTGAGGCGTGAGGACCAGGGTGTGGCGTGAGGACCAGGGTGAGGCGTGAGGACCAGGGTGTAGTGTGAGGACCAGGGTGTGGTGTGAGGACCAGGGCGTGGCGTGAGGACCAGGGCGTGGCGTGAGGACAGGGGGTAGGCGAGACCTGCTCTGGCCTTTTAGAAGAGGGTATTGCAGCAGGAGTGTGCAAGAGGAGAGAAAGTGTTTGCCCCAGCTTTTGTTTTTATATCCGGTTGAAAATGAAGAATGCTTGAGTGGTACATATGCTGCCCATGCTGCTCAGATGGAAATGTTTTAGATTTGATGTGGACATTTTGTACAGAAAATATGATCTGTAATGTAACATTGAAACACTTGGACAAGAAGTTGGAGACTAGCGATCACTCTCTCTTTATTGGTACCTCCACCTTGTGTGTGTGTGTGTGTGTGTCATGATTTCCCATAGACTATGTATATACTAAACACACAAGTACACATTGTCAGTCACTCTGTCACTGATCCTAAAGAAGTCGTGCCTGTGGAATGGTCCGTCGTGAATGTTGTATTTTGAGATGTAAAGGACAGCCCGTCAGACAGGGCTGTCTGCCAATCGACTCTGGAGATGGAATTACTGCAGTGTTTGTACTGTCCTCCATATTATGTCCGTAGTCATCAATCCCCTCTTAGCTCCTAGCTTTGCGTCTCTGGCTTTCTTTTTTTTACCTCCTTTTACTTCTCCTCGTCCCTTTCATCTCCCCTCAAGATATCTCTTTCTCGACCACCGCTCTGACATCAGACACCTGCCGTGACCCGGTTTGCGTCTGCGAGGCAGAGAGCATTGTGGGAAAGCTGGAAAGCTCGAGCGGTATTGCGGCGCAGAGCTTCTCTCCGAGGGGTCCGCGCTCTTCTCTTTTCTCTGTTCGCTGTCATCTTTCCGTCGCTGGCAATTTCTTTGATTTGTCATTGGAGTCCTCCCTTTTTTCGGCCATTGGTCTCTTTTCACGAGTGACCATTTGGGTCCTATTTTTGTATCCGTGCCGTCTGCTTCTCCGCTACCCCCCTTTCTGTCCCTGTTTTCCTGCATCGCCTTGCTCTACTTGTGCACACCCCTTCTTGTCCTACTTTCCCATTCCTCTACCATCATAATCCTCTTTTCTTTGCTTTTCATTCCTTTAACTGCCTCCGCAGGGTAACTTTCTGGTATTATAGAATGGAATTACCATATCCCTTGGACTGTTGCGGTCCCTAAACGGTGGTCTGACCAAAGGGGGGAAAAACAACCTGGACTTTGCCATTAAAAGCTGTTGGCACACTTTTTTTCTTGCGGAACAATAACCGGAATCCAGAGCAGGTTACTATTGATTTGTAGCAGTGAGCTTGTGCTTCTTGTCGTGCGACCTGTCTTTCCGTTTTTTTGGCATGAATTTTGCTGCAGGGATTTATTCATCGACCTCTCCGCGGGGATGTGTGGATACATTGAAGTCCACAATTTTTATGGACCCGCTTGATTTCAAGGTACTCGGTCTCTGCTCTCCTGAGGCCTTCCCACTGTGCATTGCCTAAAGCCTCGCACTTCAAAGATTTGAAGATCTGAAGAATTTCAGAACTATTGGTATCGTCAATTACCTTTTGAAGAATGATGACTTGTGCTTGCTTGGAATCTTCCAAAGTATGTGTAGGTGCTTCAGTAGGCCTTGGAAACCCTTAGAGTCCTGGTCTTGGAGTTGGTCGGTTTCACACTCTCCTGACTTGTTTTCACACAATAGTGAAAGCTTTAGTTTTCTAAACAGAAATTACTTGTGCCATGGCGTTACATGGGACGTGTGTCTGTAGGACCAGGTATGATAACGTGCCACCGCTAAATCCTTGTCTTTTGGTGGGCATATTTTCCCCCACAACTAAAGTTATCTTTTTTACAGACGTCTTCCAGCTCTTTGCCCAAGACGGCGCTCCACTGACATAAATTGTTCCCTGGACTTTCTGATGCATTGGCTACCAACGGTGTGATCTTCTTCATCCTACAAATGAAAATTATTTGGCCTTCGTGGACTCCACGAACCTCCTCACTCTCATTTTGTGTGGTGGGCCAATGTTATTTTTTTTACCCCCCTGCCTGGTCAGTGATCAAGAAATCCTTTGCTTATGCGGCTGTCTGAGTGGTGCTGTCGTCTCTGGGCTTTGTGGCTAGCCTCAGGTCATCATCTGGTCCTACAGGACGCATGGAGAGCAGGGGCTGTATCCCACTCTGCTGGAGCAAAGGGGCGTGCATCTATGATCAGCACCCCCTGGCAAGTATGTACTCGTATCACGTTTATGAAATGTATATTAGAATATCAAATGCTTTGAGTTGTGTCCGTAGTAGATTGTGTTGGGCATGATGAAACATGGTTACTAACTTACTGTAGCTGAGGGCCAATTCTTATAATAATATGCATACGATCATGCACGTACAGTACTCGGGTACATTTAGTAAGCCGTGCTTGTTTTAGCTGTTTGTTGCCAACGTTACGCGTGTGTGTGTGTGTGTGGGGCCATGTGCGTTTTGGAACCAACTTGATGTGTGTAGTTTGTGTTGAAAAAACCCCCAAAAGACGCCTACATTTGGAAGCCTTTTATTGCATCCAAACTCCATGCCATGAATATCGCTCAGTGCTACAGCATAGCATCTTCAGCCGCAATGCCTGCTTCCAAGGTATAGCACTCATGGCAAATGTGCAATTCTGAGAAACTTCCGCAAAGAGGAAATGGTGCAACACAGGATCGGGAAATGAGGATGGAAGAGCCAGAGGGAACGGAGAGCGCGAGATGTTGAGGCTTTCCCCGAGGGGTTGTGCTAACCCCCCAGTAACCTAGATATTGCCTAGCTACTGCATGTACACAGCACTTCTAGTCTACAGCAGTTTAACACGCTCTGTGTCAGCCAGGGATGGGCATTTCCGGACACTGCTATACAGTTGGGCTGCTCGATTATGGCAAAAATCGGAATAACCATTATTTTGATTGATATTGAGATCAGGATTATTAGACACGAGTTCTCACTGATTTGAGAACATCTGCGTTTCGTCGATTTTTTAACGTTGTGAATCTTTTGAACTCAATGACTTTGAAATGTAATTGAACTGAAAAAAAGAGAAATATATGAAAATAAATAAAGGAAAAACGATATAGAAATGTGCCATCTGTTATTTCTCCGGGAGCTGGCTGCGTAGGCGGTTGCATTGTAAAGAGTGTCCTTATTAGATGACTGTGTTGGTGGCAGGAGTCCCGGAGCCTTTCAATTTCTGTGTTTGCTGGGTCATAGACCACTTTGTGAGTGAACTTCAAGCGATTGAACAAATTGGTTGCTTTGTGGTGTGGACACGACCGTGTCACAAATCTTGCCCAGTATTTGAGCTTGTTCAGAGTCCTCGAAGATCAATGTGTGTTTACGGACAAACTTGTTTTACCTTTCTCGTCCACAGAATGCTGCCTTTTTTATTCTGCAAATGAGCAAAGAGGTTTCAAATTTGTGGGGAAGGGGGCGGAGCCACACATGCCTCACATTCACCCAGTCATCCACACATTCACCCAGTCATCCACACATTCACCCAGTCATCCTCACATTCACCCAGTCATCCACACATTCACCCAGTCATCCTCACATTCACCCAGTCATCCACACATTCACCCAGTCATCCTCACATTCACCCAGTCATCCACACATTCACCCAGTCATCCACACATTCACCCAGTCATCCACACAGTCACCCAGTCATCCACACATTCACCCAGTCATCCTAGGGTTAGGGTTAGGGGGTCTTGCTCAAGGACACCTCGACAGTTTTTGCTAGGAGGAGCCGGGGGATCGAACCAGCGACCTTCCGGTTGTGAGGCGACTGCTCTACCTCCTGAGCTACACTGTGTGTGGTGCTGCGCAACACACAACAAGAGCAACACGGACAATCATTGTTTTATGTTATCGATTTATCTTGTAATTCTAATTGAAATCCGAACTTGGATCAATCACACAGCCCACTTGTACATAGTGCGCTAGTGGGATTTGTTTCTTTGTTGATTCTGAAGAACAATAAGATGTAGATTGCAGTTTTTAGGTATTTCTTTTTTGTTGGGTTTTTGACTTTTGTTTCCATAAAGGTCTGTTGGCGTCATAACACACAATATCCACAACGGCTGGCCGGTTGAACAAATAAACAGCCACTAAAGTAAAGACGCAGGATTGATTGGCTGAAATTAGTTCCAGGTACTTGGCACCAATCAGAAACTACAATAGAAATCATCCCTTTTCCTACAAGTGGAGGTTCGGACCACATTTTTTTTATAACCCTCTAATCTGCTCCATACTTTGGGTATCTCTTTCATCTTTACCTTTGAACACTATGGTCTACAAATCCAGACTTGTAATGGGATAGTATAATGAGAGCTGTGTGACTCCAAAGTACTTCCACTTCTGTAGTAATGTGCCACGATCTAGGCTGCTTTCGGTTCTTTATGTTGAAGCGTTTGTAGGCATTTAATGGGCTTACCTCTCGAGCTTTCCCACAATGCTCTCTGCCTTATTTTATCTGCTTCTCTGTGTGTGTGTGTCTTTGTTTATCTAATTGCTTTCGAATAAATAGGTGGGATCACACTTCAAGCATGGGCAATTATTTGATTGATTTCTAGTTAACAAGCCTACAGCAGACACTGATGCATCAATTTGCACAGAACAGAACAGAACAAAACACAAATACATTTTTTTGAAATGCAAATGTGGCTTGAAATGCGCAAAATGCATAAAGTGTATTCTAGCCAATCATGGCAAAGAGTTTGTGATAACAAATCAAGATGCAATGTGAAAGTCACAAATCTGAATGATGACCCCATGGTGATCAGATTCAGAATTTAGAATACTTTGACGTTAGACGTCAAAGCACGTTTAAACACACAAGTAATGTTCGACCACAGACCTTTGGAATGTTGGTATGCAGTACATTACAGCACATGCCTCGTGTCATGTGATCCACTCGTGCCTTGTACTACATAATGCTTCAATCCATAATTACGTTACGTAAAGAAAATAACATACTTTACACATTGTGCCTTTCTCAGTGTTTCGGAGTACTAAGTGTCTAAAGGTAATAGCACCTTAAGTTGTTGTTGTGCAGGGATTAACTAGCATTGACATTTACAGCACAGTCAACGTATGCAATGGGTATATTTACACATGTCCGGTAATATTCCACCCAACAGAAATCTGTACGTAGAATTGCTGAAAACCTTTTATTCTGTACATTTTACCTTGATATTATTTAATTGATATGAAATATGAAATGCAATTGTCAAACATGAACTACATATTGTATACCATCAACCATCAACAATACCCTCTTAACACTGGGGCTAATATCCGAGTGGGTCTGAGTGGGCCTTCCATAGAAATCAAATTAGAGCTCCACCGAAAATGCTTTGGTCCACAAATTTTGCCCTTTCTGCTGGCCTGCACGAAAGACTGCTTTTCTATGTTTTTGCTTTTCTATGTGTGAATAGCATGATTTTAGCAAAACTCGCATCGGGTGTTTATGTGAGGGTGGATTACCTACACCCAGCAGGTGTTCCCATACGTTTTAAACAACATTGACAGTGAACAGCATTCCATGGGCTCGTATGAAGGCTATCGAGGCAGAAAAGCTACACTTTCACATGAACTTTACAGAGAGGTGAACTCAGGCTAGTGGCCCCGAAAGTAAATTAATAACTAGGTGCTTAGAACACACACACACACACACACACACACACACACACACACACACACACACACACACACACACACACACACACACACACACACACACACACACACACACACACACACACACACACACACACACACACACACACACACACAGCTATTGTTACAGTGAGTTTCCCTTAGCTAGTTGATGCTGAGCTGTGTTTCCTGTTCTGTTGCAGTGTGCGTCTCGTGTTTGACTATGAACCACCGTCTCACGGTCAAATGGATAAAGTGCTGATTCAGACAACTCCCCCCCCCCCCCATTTAACATGGGGCCACAACACCAGTTACAACCCAGCATTTGTGGGGATGGTAGTTGGTTCATACCACACCGTTCCATGATGTCTTGTCAGTGTGGGATGGGGGATATTTTAAGCATATGGGGGATATAAGCTTCTCTCTTCCCATCACTGAATTGGCAGGTAGATCCTTACTGTTGGAGCCATTTAGAATGTCATCATACAAGACCAGCATCCCTTTATGTGCCGTCGCTCAGGACGAGTTTGTGTTTATTCATCGGACAGACTTTATTGTTTAACATTGGCAGTATGTATGACAAACGATTAAAATAACCAGTGATGCGTAACAAAATGGGTAGAGGGATCCATTTGAGTAGGGTTACGCACCAAGTCAAGAAGTGATTGAGTGTATTATTATAACAAAATATTGGTAAAGGCTTAAACAGTATTGCTACACGATACAAGATGTTTATTTGCCATTTGTAACAATTACATAGGAACGCTTACTCCCCATTCCCTCCCGCAGTATACATCTTAAAAACAACACCATAAGAATAATATATACAATAAAATAAAGAAAAAAGAGCAGCAAAGTGAAATAAATTATATATACATGGCTTTTTTATTTATTTATTTACAAAAATGTTTCAAAAATATTCAAAGTGCCAGTAGTGCAGCAGCATCGTGAATACAGTGCAGTGACTGATGAGTCCTGCAAAGTATGTGAGTGTTATGGTAATGAGTGCTATGTTATGAAAGTGAAAGTGGCAGCACTCCTCATTGGAGGATGTGAATACCCACCTCCACCCTATGATACAGCACTCCTCATTGGAGGATGTGAATACCCACCTCCACCCTATGATACAGCACTCCTCATTGGAGGATGTGAATACCCACCTCCACCCTATGATAGAGCACTCCTCATTGGAGGATGTGAATACCCACCTCCACCCGATGATACAGCACTCCTCATTGGAGGATGTGAATACCCACCTCCACCCGATGATAGAGCACTCCTCATTGGAGGATGTGAATACCCACCTCCACCCTATGATACAGCACTCCTCATTGGAGGATGTGAATACCCACCTCCACCCTATGATACAGCACTCCTCATTGGAGGATGTGAATACCCACCTCCACCCGATGATACAGCCCTCTGGAAAGTATAGGAAGCTGGTTGGTCCTCAAGGTGCTCTTGGTGCATATTTTAGGGGCTCTGTGTTTGTGGAGATCAAAAAGTCCAATCATGTTCTTCTTTGTCGCTACTATGTAAATATATTTTTCTCCTATTATTAACCCATAAATGAACCTGTTGATAATATGAACTCCCCTCTCTCTCTCTCTTCTCGCTCCAGAATATGACCACCAGTTAGCCCCGACTGAGACTCCAAAGTCAGACATGGCGTCGTCCTCCTACCTGGAAACCGGCCGCAACCACTCGGTGGCCAGCGGTTGCGGGGTCAAATCCCGCTCCGGTGGCACCGGCGCGGGCACCGGCAGCGGCTCGGCCGGGGGCCCAGAGAGACCCCCGGGCTCCATGGACCGGGTGCTGAAGATCTTCCACTACTTTGAGACCAACAGTGAGCCGTCCACCTGGGCCAGCAACATCCGACACGGGGATGCCACGGATGTTAGGGTAAGACGGACGGACGGACACACACACACGCACACGACGCACACACAGCTCTGCAATTGTGTACTCCTTTTTCTTGTAATTCTGTAATTTTTGCATATCTCAGAGCTGACGATAATGTTTCACTGTACACTGTACCTTTTAAACATGTGACAAATAAACCAAATCGGATAGACACACACACACACACACCACACACACACACACACACACACACACACACACACACACACACACACACACACACACACACACACTCATTAAATAAGGCTATAAATAAGATGGACACATAGTGAGAATTGTGTGTAACTGATGCCTGATGAATGATGAACCCCCATTAGCTCACTCTATACCCAGTACAAACCAAGTGGTAAAAATGAAGAAGAAGTTTACTACCAGTGTGAGAGAGTTTGTCAGTTCTGTCTGCGTTTCTGGCTGCTGGCTTTCACGTTTTTTAAACAATGATTTATCTGTTTTTTTCCCCCTGCTTGTCTAATAGTAACCACAAAGATAAAAAAAAACTGCATTAAAAAAAAATTCTCACATTTGGTACGTTGTGAATCCACGACAAGCCATATAATATTGTAGAGAGGCTGGAAAGCAAACTTCTTTTAGAGAAGGAAGGTTAGAGATTTAGGGTATGGACCAAAGCCAACACTAAGCATTTGGGCTTTAAAGGATGTTGCCCTGCTCAATATGACTATTAATAGAACACATAGTCTTTCATTTGTATGCATACAAAAAAAAACAATTGGCCAAAAGTTACATCTCCCACATTGCCAAGAGTGCAATAGCTAACCAACGTGAACCAGCGCATATATAATTAAATTAAAAGTGAAAAAATAGATTGTGATCATATTTACAAATGGTTCAGCTGTTCTGTCCTGGCAGCGGTTTTGCTGCCAGTTTGATATGGAGGACTAGACATCTGCTCCCGCTAAGGTCTACTGATGATGTGTCAACAGACCGTCCAGAGGTAGTGTTGGCGTCAGCGGCGTTGGAGAGCCCTACAGGGGTTAGCGTGGTGCTGATCTATCATTTTATTTCCCCCTCTTGGCCGCGTCTGCAGGGTGTGATCCAGAAGATAGCAGAGATCCACAAACTGCGCTGTGTCTCGTCGCTGGGCCTTCGCCTGGCACACTTACGCTCAGACGCCCTGCACTGGCTGCACCCCGACCTGGGCGTGTCTCATGTCAGGGAGAAGTACGAGAAACAGCACCCCCAGGAGGAGTGGAGGTACCAACTCAAAATCATTATAATTTGTATTATTATTATTAGACATTTTTATTTTATTCTCCGTGTCTCTCACTCCCTCTCACTTTCCCGTGTGTGTCAGAAAGTATCAGTCAGGTTTCGAAAGTATGGTATAAGTATGGTAAATAGTTTTTCTCTGAAATAATTATTAGTTTTATTCTGATTAATTAATGAATTATTAATAAATAAAGGCCCCAGTACAAAAACGGGATATGCTAATTCCTGATGCTAATTCCTGAATTAAAACTCCCAAGTTGACACTCTCTGCCTGCCGTAACCGTCTCATGTCCCCTAGTTGACCCTCCAGGGTTATAGATCCGTGACAGCGACCAGGCTTAACGGCTCTGTCAAAGTGATCCTCGGTTGTTCTGAAAGTCTTCCTCTTTGGTTTGAAGCTGTCCAAACGGGGGCCATCTGCCAGTCAGCGAACTGTGGTCTATGCTAGACGCCGTCTGTTGACTGGGAGGAGGCACGCCGCCACCGCTGCTGCTAAGGAGAAGCTATACTTAGAACAATGAAGCGCTGGCTCTGGGGGGGGGAGACTGGATGGATGGGACTCTCTCTCTCTGTCTCTGTATATTCTCTCTCTCTGTCTGTTGCTCTGTCACTCTGTCTCTCGCTCTCTGTCTCTGTATATATTCTCTCTCTCTGTCTGTTGCTCTGTCACTCTGTCTCTCTCTCTCTGTCAGTCTGTCTCTGTTTCTTTCTGTCGCTCAGTCTCTGTTTCTTTCTCTCTTCATGTCGCGCTCTCTGTCGCTCTGTCTCTCTGTTTCTTTCTCTGTCACTCTGTCTCTCTGTTTCTTTCTGTTGCTCTGTCTCTGTTTATTTCACTCTTCATGTCTGTCTCTCTGTCTCTCTGTCTCCCTGTCTCCCTGTCTCTTTCCCTTTCTCTTTATCTACTCTTTCTCTCTGCTCTTCCTGTTGTCTTTTTAATTTCACTCCAATGCATACATGCACTCTGTCAAATTGTGTCACCATCTGCATAATTGTTTTTCCATTTTTAATTTTTCATCCCCCCCTCCCCTTGCACATTTTCCTTTTGATCTGCTCACACACGCACAATGTTGATGTATTCCCCCCTCGCCCTCCCCCTCTCTCTCTCCCCCTGGCTGTCTTGTGTGCTTAGATGGAACATAGAATGTTTAATTCATGCGCTCGGAGTTCTAATTCCCTGCACTATATGCTATCTAGCAGGCCTGGGATGAGAATGCAGCAACTACGGGACTAGGGCTGTTTATTGGCAAGAATCTGGTCGCAGAGAGAAGGTCACGACAATATATTGCATAACGATACGCACACGTGATGTTGTATATGGCGGTTTTACTGCCCTGAGGGGAGATATCTGCAGAAAAGAAATTGTCGACATGTTGGAGATGATCAAGCTGTCTTGCCCAGGGATGGCAATTTACCTCTTTGGCTAACTGGAATATTTATAGTAATGTAATGATTGTGCGCTGTCACTGTCATAAAAATGAGTACATAAATATGCCCAAATAAACATAAATACTGTGTATCTATAGGATACAATGTAATTGGGTACATTGTATAGGCTACTCGCAAAGTACATTTGTTGGAAAATCTGTATTCCAGCTACTTGACTACACACACCTTTTAAAGGAAATCCACATATTCTCCAGGGGAGGGGGAATCACTGGTGGTGCTAATTGGTATGCTAACGAGCAGTGTGCCTCGCTAGCTGTCCTCCTTTTAAAGTTGGGTACGTTTTAGAAGCTAGCTAGGATGGCTTGTTTCAAGTCCGATAAATGTATATGTATTTGTGTGTTCATTTTGTATGACGTGTTAATGCAATTTTTCATTAGAGAATGAATTGCCTGCACAATGCGTGTGTACACGTATTAGTACTTGCGTGTGTGTGTATGTATGTATGTATGTATGTATGTATGTATGTGTATATATATATATATATATGTGTGTATTTGTTGTTGTTTGACTTTCAGGTACGAGTTGCGAATGAGGTACCTCCCCAAAGGCTACCTTAGCCATTTCTCGGAAGACAAACCATCTCTGAACTACCTCTACCACCAGGTGAGACCTCTACCACCAGGTGAGACCTCTACCACCAGGTGAGACCTCTACCACCAGGTGGCCGTCACCTTCTGGCTGACACCCCCTAACTTGTTTGCCTAGGGTTCTGTGTCAGCTTTTTTTCGAAACTGATGTGTTGTTTAAAAGTAACATTATTTAATAAGCTATGTATCATATTATTTTGTATTTTGTGATGCTAAATTGGCAAGAGAATACCAAGTATTCATCAAGCAACTGCATTATTTAATGGGAATACGCTTTTTAGAATAAATCTCATAGAATAAGGCAATCTCTCATGCTTTGTATCTAGTGTCCACCATCAACTATAAGCACAGCATATTCTATTTGCTGTCATGGTGTTTCAGTTGTTAGAACTAAGCCACCAATCGCAGGAAGCCAAGCTGATTGGAGGAAGCCAAGCTGGTTGGAGGAAGCCTACTGAGTGCTTTTCCTTCCTCCGCCTCGCAGGTGAAAAGCGACTACATGCACCAGCTGGCCGACCACGTGGATCAAGATGTTGCTTTGAAACTTGGCTGCTTGGAGATCAGGTGTGTGTGTGTGTGTGTGTGTGTGTGTGTGTGTGTGTGTGTGTGTGTGTGTGTGTGTGTGTGTGTGTGTGTGTGTGTGTGTGTGTGTGTGTGTGTGTGTGTGTGTGTGTGTGTGTGTGTGTGTGTGTGTGTGTGTGTGTGTGTGTGTGTGTGTGTGTGTGTGTGTGGGTACACGTCTTAGTTCCTCCTGAGGTAAACTTTGTCCCAACGTCATGTTTCCCCAGGAGGTTCTTCAGAGAGATGCCCGGAAACGCCCTGGATAAAAAGTCTAACTACGAACTTCTAGAGTAAGTTCAGATACAAAAAAAACTACTACACTTTGTTTGTTGATTTTGA
The DNA here is from genome assembly GCA_027704905.1 of Muraenolepis orangiensis. Classification (NCBI taxonomy): domain Eukaryota; kingdom Metazoa; phylum Chordata; class Actinopteri; order Gadiformes; family Muraenolepididae; genus Muraenolepis; species Muraenolepis orangiensis. The sequence continues at coordinate 28,420,802 of CM051008.1, forward strand.
AACAGTAACTACTACACACTGTGTTTTGATTTTGAAAGAGTGACTACGACACAGTGTGTTTTTGATTTTGAAAGCGTAAATACTATTCTGATTCAGATTCAGATAACTTTATTTATCCCGAGGGAAATTAAGGAAATGTGTGTAATATGTGTAGTGTTGTGTGTGTTTGCTGTTGCATACAGTCACAATCTTACAAACGATTGGCGGAGGGAGGGAAAACAGTTGTGTACGGCATGTATGTATATGTATGTTTTGTGTGATGTATTGTTGTTATTCTGTTCCCTCCTGCAGGAAGGATGTTGGTTTGAGAAGGTTCTTCCCCAAGAGCGTCTTGGAATCTCTCAAGGTAGGTTCTAAAGCAAAAGCGCTTTGGTTGTCTACAAAATCAATGTGTCTCAATTAGTCCATCGATTTTCCCATGGACTTCCGATTAGTTGCGCTGATGTTCCGATGCTCAAAGGGAAACTCTCCGTGAACTTGTTGTTGTGTCCGAAAAGGTAAAAAAAAGAACCAAAACGACTTGACAACGAAACACGACCATTCAAAGAATGTTTCCCTTTAATGTTGCCTTCGTGGTCGGGGATGTCTAAGAAGGATTTTCGAGGCCCCGCTCTCTAGGGGTTTTGTGGTCGGGGTCTGAATAATAGATTAGCTGTAATGTATTTGACCATTTTGGACTGACCTTTTAATAGCAGACTGACCTTTCGGTGTCCTTTGGACGGTGTGCACCTTTTCCTCACAGATTTCTATTCTAATAAACGGACCTTGTCCTTGAAGGAAGAGATGATCTCACTTCTGCGCTCCCCCCTCCTTCTCCTCCTAACTCCTTCTCAGGCCAAAACGCTGAGGAAACAGATCCAGCAGACCTTCAAGCAGTTCGCCAACCTCAACGACGAACAGAGCATCCACAAGTTCTTTGAGATTCTCTCCCCAATCTACCGCTTTGACAAAGAGTGCTTCAAGTGTGCTTTAGGGGTGAGGGGAACAAAATTCCGACTTTACTTTTTTTAAATATTGCCATTGTCACCCAGAAGCTATACAGGGGGCATGATGACCTACTTTGAAATGGAAAAATAACGTTTTTTACATCAACGATGCTTCTTATTTATCCTCTTTGCAGTCTAGCTGGGTCATTTCGGTAGAGTTGGCCATCGGCCCGGAAGAAGGAATCAGCTACCTCACAGATAAGGGCTCGATGGTGAGTGAGAGACAAGTGTCAAACTGTGGTTGCCTGAAGCAGCTGTCGTAATGCTCCCCTGTGGCCAGCCCAGAGGACCTAGCTTGTGCGTGTGTGTGTGTGTGTGTCCGTGTGCATGTGCGTGTGTGTGTGTGTGTGTGCGTCCTAGACTCGTTGGTTTACTAAAGTGAACAGCAACGCTTTTAACATTCAGCAGTGGTTGTTTGTGATGTTGGGGTGTCTGCAGCATACTCTATTCATTGGTTTGGTTAAATGCCGAGCTAGGGGCTAGCCTAGTGAGAGTGTGAGAGAGAGTCGTCATGGAAACTTGTACAACAGAACCAGAACCAGTGAAGGGATGCCTGCTGGTTGTTCCCAACAGAGATCTCTGAGGCAAACAAAAATTACCACTAAACCTCAATATTTACACGCGTCACAACGTCATTGTTTAAAATAACCGCAATGTTCAATGTTTTTATTATGTGAGAGAGAGAGAGAGAGAGAGAGAGAGAGAGAGAGAGAGAGAGAGAGGTTAACGCGTTAGTGGCTGGAGCCTCCCCTTAAAATTTCCGTCTAAATTTGACGATAGTGGTGTGTGTGATGGTAAGTCTTTATGGGGGGGAGCAGGCTTGTTGCTATATCACAAATAGGTTTGCTTCAAAGCCAAGATCGAAGCGAACCATGAAACTGCTCACGGTCTTTGCTGCATGCATGCGGCTGCATCGGTCCAGCGCTCTCTGATGTCAGCGCACTGCTTCAGCTGGAAGTCATTCTGTTCTGATGCATGACATCACCTCGGTAGTAGCGCAAAGTGGGTTTCGGTGATGCTGCTGCCCTCTACTGGTCCAAGAAGAAAGCTCACTTCAGTGGGTCTCGTCACTTCTCCTTCATAGTTATTTTTGTTGCCCCCAAACCACATGACCAGCAACCGCTGTTCAACTTGGCAATCGCTCAATTTGTCTAAACATACTCATACATTTTACATCATTAAAAAAATATCCTCGAGCTGAAATCTGTTGGTGGTTATTACGCTACATTTTGCAAGCTATTTTGCTAGGTATACTGCGTAAGACAATTGAATGTTGCATTGTGGATGGCATTTCAAGCGTATTCATTTTTCTCTCTCTCTCCATATTATCTCTCTCACTCTATCTCCCTCTTTAGCCTACCCACCTTGCTAACTTCACCCAGGTACAGTCCATACAGTACTCTGCCATGGAGGAGAAGGACCGGAAGGGGATGCTGCAGCTTAACGTAGCAGGGGCAGCAGAAGTACACACACACACACACACACACACACACACACACACACACACACACACACACACACACACACACACACACACACACACACACACACACACACACACACACACACACACACACACACACACACACACACACACACTACTAACTGGACCAAGGAAAGAAGCATCTTTTCACCACAGTTCTTCTTTTGTGTGTGTGTGTGCGTCACAGCCTCTCATAGTCACCACTACGTCGCTGACCACTGCAGAAAACATGGCCGACCTGATTGACGGCTACTGCCGTCTCGTCTCCTCTGCGTCTCACTCCTTCATCGTCAGGGTGCAAAAAGGTAGGATACACACACACACACACACACACACACACACACACACACACACACACACACACACACACACACACACACACACTAATGGATCCTGAATGTTAACACACATAGCACACAGGGAGAGAAATGTGTAAATCAAGATATTTGTAAATTGTCAGTTGTTGTTGAAGTCACTGATCACTGATTAGTGTGTTCATCCATATTTCAGAGGGGGACAGAGCCCTACCCTCCATCCCCAAGTAAGTAAATATGCTTTAAATGGGGTTTTTTAAACCGCAAATAATTTATCTTATTTTTTTTACACTTTGGATAATTACAATAATGTCTTGTATAAAGTATTTTATATATTTTTAGCAGATTTCTGATTTGCGAATAAGAAAAAAAAAATAATAATTAATAATAACTAATAAGTCAATTACTAAAACCTTTCCCCTGCAGGGTGTCCAACCATGAGAAACGCATGGAAAAGCGGATGGACGGCGTGAGGACCAGAACGGTCTGTGTCTCGGGTAAATACAAAATGCACCCTGTCTCTCTCTCAGATTTGTTATGGGTCTAGGAACAGTTGATTCGATTTTGGCCCACATCCGGATCTGAATCCAGATCCAGAGGACTTTGTGGTATGATAAAAGTATGAGTACTACTCTAGTTTTGGTATGTGTCACTGAAAATGCCACGGTCTCAAGACGGTATGTGTGTGTGTGTGAGAGACGATGAAGAGAGTGTGTGTGAGTGAGTGTGTGAGTGAGTGTGAGTGTGTGTGAGTGTGTGTGAGTGTGTGTGAGTGTGTGTGAGTGTGTGTGTGTGTGTGTGTGTGTGTGTGTGTGTGTGTGTGTGTGTGTGTGTGTGTGTGTGTGTGTGTGTGTGTGTGTGTGTGTGTGTGTGTGTGTGTGTGTGTGTGTGTGTGTGTGTGTGTGTGTGTGTGTGTGTGTGTGTGTGCTCTCACCGAACGAGGCTATTTCCACATAGAGCCGTGTCTGTTCCAGTGAAGAGCTCTTCTCTCTGGGCAGATGTCTTGGTGGAGAGACTGACTCACTGTCAACTGACTGACAGTCTGGGTACAACATGGGCTCAAAGTGGCTCTTTGTTGAAAAGCGTACTGGGTCATTTATCCACCACACTGGCATGGCTTTTTATATCTTCCGTTCATCGTATTTTTCTGAATGGAAGGCGAGAGTAATGAATATACAACGCCATCATCACACATTCCTGACAGTGGAACATATCGATGGACGATAATTTGGCAGTTTAGGGGAAGGTACTTGGACCGTTATGAAACACTTGAGTAAAAAATGTGTCCTGGTCGGCCTCTCACTAATCAAATCTTAGTTGTAGTTGTACTGAAATCATTCCAGTCCGTCCACTATAATATTCTAACAAATAATCTCTCTTTTCCTGTCGTGAACCAACCCTCACCCATCTTCCCCCGGTCTGTCATTTGTTTGTGCTGCTACTGCAGGACACACTAGTGGCGATGGTAATTCCAGGAGATGCATTTGTTGTCAAAAATGACACTTAAATTGCACAGGTTGCTCTTCAAGTTTGATTTGATGCCCTGTGTTCACTTTGCAAGCGTGTGTGTGGCTGCGAAAGAGCTCACTACACACTGGACTACTTTTGTATGTTTGCAATCTGTTGAGTTTCTTCTGAGAAGTGTTTTAAATAGGCTTGGTAATCCACTTAGAGACTGCTTGAGGGGCTGGTGTGATTCTGTAAGTGGCTGCGTAAACAGCATCATGGGTTTTCACTCATCAGCAATGGTCACAATTGCACTACAAGAAACCCAATAAATTTGGCTCTGGTTTTGATTTACTCGGGCGATGCATGCATGGTCAGGTTTTCAATATTGGCCCTTTCAAAGGAGCTGCTTGCAATGCTGCTCCCGTAGAAGCTTAACACACAAGTCCATTTTATTTATATAGCCCTTAATCACAGTTACAGTCTCAAAGGGACAGGAAAGAACCTGCTTAGTGATTTAAGGAAGAAACCTTGAGAAGCAACCCAGAGTGGAGATCCCTTCTTCCAGGGAGGGTTGTCTACGTGCCATCAGTGACATGCATAGTAGTAGTATTACAAGCCAACATTTTAAGTAAAAGGAAAGTGTTGGAATATGTTTTCCCCTCATGATTATGAGCCTTAAGGTGATGAATGTACTTCATTGAAGTCTATTGCATGTGCAGGCGTTCATGTCATCTGGTGAAATAAGAGCGCTAGCCAAACCCTCAATCTCTTTCATTGTCATCGATTGATCTGTTATTCCTAGGAACCGGGTTGTTAGTGTCCATGATTATGCTGTGGATCAACTTGAATTGATCAATACCCCGGGTCTACACCTCAGGGAAATGTGTCCTACGGCTTAATCCATACAATGTTATTCAACATATGCCAACAACAAATAGAATCGATTTGGTTTATCTACAAAAAGATTGGCAACAATCTGGATGGACGCAAGCTCACAAAGCCTGTGTTGTAGTATGCAGTGGTACAGACGGACCCTCCGTCTGTGTCTCTCTCGCTCCTCTCTGCTTGTCTGCTTGGCTCCGATGACGGCGTTTCCCTCACATACTTCCTGTAGTTTGTTTCTCACTTCCTCTGGAGATCGTATTGCTTCTCATGTCTACTCTGCGCTGACCTTCCATTCATCCACCTCTCTGTCTCTCATCCATGTCCTTCCTGTGACGGCTCTCTGGCCCAGCACTGCTGTGTCGCTGTTGCATTTCGCTTGGTCATGATTCTGGCTTCTGCATGTGTGCATGTTTTGGAGTGTGATTATGGGCACAGGCATTTTGAAAGGTGTACACACAGACACACACACAGACACACACACAGACACACACACACACACACACACACACACACACACACACACACACACACACACACACACACACGTTTTAACTGTGTGTCCTTTTTCCCCCTGGCTGTCTTTTGGTCCCATGTCTCGGGACTGTTGAGAAACATAAAGTCCCAGGGGGCAGGCATGAGACTGTTCAAAAAGGGAATGTGTGTGTGTGTGTGTGTGTGTGTGTGTGTGTGTGTGTGTGTGTGTGTGTGTGTGTGTGTGTGTGTGTGTGTGTGTGTGTGTGTGTGTGTGTGTGTGTGTGTGTGTGTGTGTGTGTGTGTGTGTGTGTGTGTGTGTGTGTGTGTGTGTGTGTGTGTGTGTGTGTGTGTGTGTTGCTATTGTTTTGAAGATGCTTTCCTTTTCCCGTCTCACGAATGTCTAAACTGATCCTTCTTCACCCTCTGGGCATTTAGAGACCGACGACTACGCCGAGATCATAGACGAAGAGGACACCTACACCATGCCTTCCAGTGAGTCCACACACACACACACACACACACACACACACACACACACACACACACAACGTTATCATATCCACCATGGCGTCATATGGCTGGTGGCTGGTGGCTGACGAACGTGAACGACCATTTCATGTTCATGCCCCATGCATAAAGCAACAGCGCTTATCTTATCTCCTTCCTTCTCTCTGATGAACCTGGGAGAGAGGAAGGAGAGAGGAAGGAAGGAGGGAGGAAGGAGGGAGGAAGGAGAGCATCATTAGCCAATTGGAAAACAATTCACTATTGATGTATGCGATGGTCGCCTCGACCAGCAGAGTCTGCACATCTAGACACGCATTCCATTCCGCTAGAAGATGGTTCATGGTTCGGTGTGTTGGCTGTTGCCTTGGCGTGTCACATGATCAGTGGTGACCATGTGACTGTCCATGTGTCGGCCGGGGGGGGGGGGAGATTCATGTGGTTTGATCCTGAAGCACATCACTTAAAATAACATTCTAGTCTTTCTTTCTGTCTCTAAGTGTGTGTGTGTGTGTGTGTGTGTGTGTGTGTGTGTGTGTGTGTGTGTGTGTGTGTGTGTGTGTGTGTGTGTGTGTGTGTGTGTGTGTGTGTGTGTGTGTGTGTGTGTGTGTGTGTGTGTGTGTGTGTGTGTGTGTGTGTGTGTGTGTGTGTGTGTGTGTGTGTGTGTGACGCACCCACGTGCAAACACACACACAAGTATGTATGTGCACAAGGGTTCCTCCAGTTGGGTAAAATCAATTTTATGATAAAATACATGAAAATGTACATGGTCTGTTTTAAACATTTGGGCCGTTCAGCAGTAGGCGACAGCCCTCCCGACTCCCATGTTATTATGGGATGTAGAAAGTGCTGACAGTGGCCAAATGGAGGCCATCTTAAATTATTTTCCATTGATCTTTAAACTGACCGTTAGCTGTTTCTTTTCCATGCTGTTAACCCTTCTCTGCCAGAGTACTATGGACTAGAGCAAGGTAAAGATCAGAGTGTGTGTGTCTTCTGATTGTGTTGCCGGTTTTGATTTGATGGTTGTGTGACCTTTTGTTTTTTTTGGTTCTTCTTTTTACGTTTTGCTTGTTTTGATTCTCACCTATTTTCTACGTTCCTCCATGATCTTGTTTCCCCTTCTCGTAGATGTTGTTGTGGTTGTTGGTTATATGGTGAATATTGTGGTCATTCAAAAAAAAACAAGGCTATCGGTATGGCCACCTGTTCTGTACTCTCTACCAGAGGAACCCCTCTGTAATGCCGAGGGCAGGATTAAATAGCCAAGCACCAACGAAAACATAGGTACTGTATGACCATTACAGCCTTCTTTTATCACTCAAAACAACCTATTGACCGTCAAGCAATCATCGTTATGATTGCTTGACCGGCCGATATGTTGTTTGTATATTTCTTCCACGAGCCAAGATCCGTGGTCAGCCTTAGTTTAAGACCATTGCTTCGTCTGTGGCCGTGGAAGACGGTGGAAAAACCTCCACCATAAGAGCAGAGGCCCCCCCTGAAAGCGCAGCTTACTGCTTAACCGTGTGCCCATCGTGTGCTTCTCACGAGCCGTCGTTTGTCCACGGGCCGCCCGGCATGACTGGCTGCCGTTTTGGTTTTTATGTATTAGTGTGGCATGCTGTCGTGGATCACGCCGTCGCTGATCAACCAAGCTTTCCAGAGCACAGCAGTTCGGAACATATTTCCTTAGATCCAAGCCTGCAAAAATCCACCTGCACACAAATATGTTCCATGCTTCTGATCTGTTGAGCTTAGTTACATGCAGATCTGTGTATGTGTTGTGTGTTGTGTGTGTTGTGTGTGGTGTGTGTAGTGTGGCGTGCACATGTGTGCGCATTTGCGACCTCTAGTGGCTCATGATTGTAATTGTATTTTGTGCCTCTGTGTGCCGTTCACTCGTCCAGCGCGGGACTATGAGATCCAGCGGGACTGCATTGAGCTAGGCCGCTGCATCGGAGAAGGACAGTTTGGAGACGTGCACCAGGGGGTCTACGTCAGCCCGGTGAGCTGCTGTGGATCTAGATTCAAGATTTTTTATTAATTTTTTAAGTTTTTTATTGCCTATTATAACTATACTATACAATACTATACTATAAACAACACAATACACTATACTATGTACTATTAACAATAATATACTATAGCAATACTGTCTGTACACAATTAAAAGAACAATAAAGTGACCGATGGATGACATACGTATGTATGGTGATCGATTCTACATTTAGATGTACAGATTGTCCTTGTTCCAACACAATTCCTCCTTTTTACAATGTTGTCCTATGAACGGTTTGCTATTTAGTTGTTTTTTTTACTGTGTCGTGGGGTGAAAACATCTGCCACAATATTTCACAGCATAGATTTATGCTGTGGGCGGGATTTATGCAGTTCAAACGTTGACCTGCTGAAGATGGTGGATGTGACACAGGGAGGGTGTCCGCCTCCCTGTGTCATTGTGAGGGGTGTAAAGAAATGTATTTTCCTGTGCGTTTGTCCAGGAGAACCCGGCCCTGTCGGTGGCCGTGAAGACGTGTAAGAACTCCACGTCGGATAGCGTCCGGGAGAAGTTCCTCCAGGAAGCACGTGAGTTGTTCCCTGTGATCACGTTGTTTAATTGTTTGATTATTGTGTGTATCTGTGACAAATTGTCTGTGACACTTGACACTAAAATCCTTCTCTTCTATATATATTCCCCTATTAAATCAATGGAAACTAAAGAATACAAATGATGCCAATGATGCACTTGATCTTCCCACCCCTAGAGGGAGCAACTTTGTAACTTTTGATTTGAGTGCCTCCTGCACACACACACACACACACACACACACAACACACACGAAAACACACACACATACACACACATGGCTCTTGATCTCTGAATAACGGCTACGTGTCCTGTGCTGCTACCCCAGTAACCATGCGACAGTTCGACCACCCCCACATCGTCAAGCTGATGGGCGTGATCACGGACAACCCTGTGTGGATCCTCATGGAGCTCTGCACCCTGGGGGAGGTGAGGAACACACCTCCGTCTGGGCCGGCTCCTTTGGGGGATTTTGGCTTTGATTTGTAGCATTGTCTGCAAGGCTGGTAGTGTTAACCTATTCCCTACCCACCACTCTCACTGTCTCTCTTTTGCTTTCTCTTCCTCCCGTTCTCTGGGTCTCTCTCTCTTCCTCTTTCCCTTTCTCTTTCTCTTTCTCTCTTTGGGTCTCTCTCTCTGCAGCTCCGCTCATTCCTGCAGGTGAGGAAGTACAGTCTAGACTTGGCCAGTCTCATCCTCTACTCGTACCAGCTTAGCGCCGCCCTGGCGTACCTGGAGAGCAAGCGTTTTGTGCACAGGTACACACACACACACACACACACACACACACACACACACACACACACACACACACACACACACACACACACACACACACACACACACACACACACACACACACACACACACACACACACACACACACACACACACACACACACACACACACACACACACATTTTAGATGAGTAGAGATATAATGGGTTACACAGTAAAAGTCATATGGATTGATCCTGTTCTAAATCTCGAGAGCTTTAAAGGTGTCTAACCTTATCTTGTCCAACAATTTCCATTGGAAATCATTTTGGGCTTGGATTTATTTTCCCTATTTGTCTTAGGTTTAACCTTTGTGTGTTTACACTATTGATCAGTTGATTTAACCTTTTCAAATATTTAAACAACATCTCATACACACTTTACTCTGCTCTCATGCCATCATTTTCCACACCGCCTTTCTTAGCGCACAGTGGACTGGCGTAGGTCCTGAAACTACTTCCCCTGTGTACTGAATAGATTTGTCGTCATTGATGTATTGGGTGCAGGAGCAATACCTTTAAGGACTATTCCTTTTTTTTCTCCTTGTTCCTTCCCTTGTTCCGGCTTTCCTTGCCTCCTTCCTTCCTTCATCTTCTGCAGGGACATTGCAGCACGGAACGTGTTGGTATCCACTATAGACTGTGTGAAGCTGGGAGACTTTGGTTTGTCCAGATACATGGAAGATAGCTCGTACTACAAAGGTGTGCAACACACACACACCCACACACGCGCACAAGCACACCCACAATGCACACACACACACAATGCAGACAATCACTGTCTTCCTAATAAGCTCTTGTGTCCACCTGTCTCCCAGCCTCCAAAGGTAAACTGCCCATTAAATGGATGGCTCCAGAGTCCATTAACTTCAGGAGGTTCACATCGGCCAGTGATGTCTGGATGTTTGGTGAGCCACTCACCGTATGCTTGGTGTAATAATACTGTAGATGTTCTTATTGTAGATCTCCACCATAGTGTGTGGTGCACTAGTCGTCTTACTCTGTGTCTTCGTGCTGGTGATCAAACCAATAGGGTGTGGTGGATGTAACTTTTCTGAAGCTGGGTGACTCAACCCGCTAGTGCGCTAAACATCGTAAGCATTAGGCCTTGTAGTAACCCAGGTTAGATTTTTATTCAAAAAATCCTTTTATGTTAAATATAACATATTTTTTATTAATTTTAGTTAGTAAGTTGTTTTGTTAGTTTGCTTTGTTTTTAACATTGTAGCACTCTATTATTATTATTGATTCCCGCTTGTCCGGTCCTCAAAAAGCCCTTAAATAAAAAATGTAATAATCAATTATATATATATATATATATATATATATATATATATATATATATATATATCTATATATATATATATATATATATATTCTTTTCTTTTTTCTTTTTCTTTTTTTCCCATTAATTATTATTATATATATATATATGTATGTATGTATGTATGTATGTGTATATATATATATGTGTATGTGTATATGTATATGTATATGTATATATATTAAAAAAAAAAAGCCCTGTAATGCCCTGTCCTCAGGCGTCTGCATGTGGGAGGTGCTCATGTATGGCATCAAGCCCTTCCAGGGCGTGAAGAACAACGACGTCATCGGCCGCATAGAGAACGGCGAGCGGCTGGCCATGCCCCCGCAGTGTCCGCCCACGCTGTACAGTCTGATGACCAAGTGCTGGTCCTACGACCCCAGCAAGCGGCCTCGCTTCACCGAGCTCAAAACCCAGCTCAGGTAGGGGGTGTGTGGGGGGGGGTGTGTGTGTGTGTGTGTGTGTGTGTGTGTGTGTGTGTGTGTGTGTGTGTGTGTGTGTGGTGTGTGTGTGTGTGTGTGTGTGTGTGTGTGTGTGTGTGTGTGTGTGTGTGTGTGTGTGTGTGTGTGTGTGTGTGTGTTTCAAACGTGGAACGTTTTTTTGAACGTGTATCAAAGTTCACTCACTGAACTATTAATAATAACATGGATTGCGTGTCTTTGCCTCACGTTGTCTCCCTGCGCTGCTAATCAAGTCGCTCTTGCAAAAAGGAGGTGCCTCACCTCAATGAGACTCCCCGAATTAATACAAGTTCAAAAAATAAAATGTATATATACATTTAGAACTGCTTAATGTTTTAATTTAGTTATAAAGTGGGGTTGCCTGCTGTTTGGCTCTCTGGTCCACTCCATGCTAGCTAGGGGGAGGGGTGGGGATGCGTAACTCTGTCTTTTGGGACTCGGTTTGGGAACCGGGTTCAAGTCCCCAAACGGACCAAGTATGGAGTGAGAACTGGAACTTGGGAAAAAAAGGTGCCAGTTCGCCTCCTGGGCTCTGCCGAGGTGCCCTTGAGCAAGGCACTAGACCCCTACACTGCTCCCTGGGCGCTGTATATACAATAGCTACCCACTGCTCCTTAAACTAGGATGGGTCTAATGCAGAGAAACACATTTCACTGTGTGTGTGTGTACATGTATGTGACCAATGCAGAAGATTGGAAATCCTCCAGATTTTCTTATTTTCTATGTATTAAATATTATAATTAGTTACTATGAATTATTGTGATGACAAGGTACACTGACTGGATGCGTACAGGGACGGATGCGTCCCTGTAACTGAATTTAGTTGGCCTTAATATGCATTATAGGCATTCATATGAACCTCTCAACCAACTAGTCTGCTTCAAGTGTTCCATGTGCGGGAACCCCTCCGTGCGTCATTCATAGGATCTCAGGTTTATCTTCTTGGCTTAAACGGGTGTTTGTAAATGCAGGATTTATTTTCTTCTGTTGTCTGGCCCCTGGTCCCCACACGTCTTTTATGATGCCACCTTTCCGCTGAAGCTCCAGCACACTCATAAAATCCTCCCTTTTACAACTTCATAACACTGCCGACAAGGGGGGGGGGTGTGTGGGTGTGTGTGGGTGTGTGTGGGTGTGTGTGGGTGTGGGGTTGCGCAGGACCTGACCATGAAGCTAAGTTTGTGAGTGTAGGACGTAGGTGATAATGTCCGTGTCTCTCTCACACACGCACGCACGCGCGCGCGCGGTGGTGTGTGTTATTCACAGGAAGCGGTAATGTTGTCCCTGTTGATTAGTTTCAGCGATTGCGCATTCAGGCGAGATGAGGCTTGTACAACAGTATCTTACAACAGCGCCGTTTACTCAGGGATACCCAGGAAACGGAGCGTCACACAATTGCACAAATAGTTGTATTTCCATCTGACGGAGCACATGCTGGTCTTTGGGGGTGGGGGGGGAATTTGCCAGTGAATCATCATGGTGTGTCTTGCCGTAGACCGTGAGGGACGCAGGGGGCGTGTGAACAGAGTGACTGAGTGGTCAGTGATGGTCAACAGGACAGTAGAAAGGGGGGCACAGGGTTTCAGTGGGTTTGCTAAATGGATTAATTGGATAAGACATTATTTGTAACGTATACACAAAAAAAGAAGAAAAAATATATATTTCATAAAAATATAAAATAAATAAATTTATATATACAATTATTTATTTATTTATTTCTATATAAATATCCAAATTAATTTAATTAATTAATTATATCATTTATTATGATGATCATCATAATCGGTGATATCATTTGTGATATAATGTTTGATGTAATGCAGTGCAATACCCTTGCGTAGTACAATAACCATCTCCAATAATTTCTTCTTGCAACATTAATGCATGAGCGCGTGTATCATTTTTACCTGCCAAAACTGCTTGGGGGCCTCACATAGCAATGCTAAACAGTTATTCATAATATTATTATTATTAGGAATACCGCTGCCCCGCCCCCCCCCACATACAGTAAAATAAAAAGGCGCAAACTGAATGCCTCTTTCCACACTACTTTCCACACAACCGGTTTGTTGTTCTTCATATCACTTGGGGTTGGGGGTTAGAAACCACAACTTCTTGCTTCATTGTAGCATAGCTTGGTTTTAGGATTATCAAGCATCTTGCTAAAGGATAGATGGTTTCTGCTACAGAATTGCCAAAGGAGCATTTTCGAATGCGGTTCACAAATAAACCGTGATTCACCACCAACATTACAATATAAGCATCGTCCTCGAGGTACACCTAATATAATTGATAGTTTATAAATATATAATATATAATACATAATTTATTTTCCTTTTTCTTGGAAACACGCACGAGAAACGCTTTTCATATTGAACGGTGTTGGTTTTACGAGCGTAGAAACCAGCATGACTCACACCTTCTAATGCTACCAACGTTGTTCCGTCTTCTTTCTTTTGCACCCCGGCCTGGGCTCTCCTTCTCCCCTCTCTTTGGCCGCTTATCCTCACCCTCCACTTCGTCCTCGTCCTCGTTGCCCCCTCTGGCCGGAGGCTGCGCTTAAGACGTCTAAATCAGCGTTTACACGGGAGACGGCGTGCCACGCGTCCCCGCCGGCTACCAAACAGCACTTAGGTCGGTGTGACGGCGCCGTGAGCGGTGGCTTTTATGGCTTGTTTTACAACGCTCTCCTCCGGGTACCGTCTGAGGGGAAGGCCGGCCTTTTGTTTTGTTTTTTCTGCAGAAGAGGAAATTAAATTGGAGGAGTTATTGGGTGAGGGCGGCGAGGCGTTCTCATATATGAATAGGTCTTCTGGAAGTGTGGTGCCGGAATGCGAAACGTGTTGAATAACACCCGTTTGTAATTAGCAGCAAGTCATCGTGTCAACTGGGTCTCACTGAACACTGGTGTCCTAGAGACCAAGGCAGTGTTTACACTTTGTATGTATTGGCTATTAATAGAATCCTGTATGGTTAATGTAGGGCCGTGTATAAATTGGTTCCCATTTGGTGGGTCCAGTATTTTATATCATAATACCAATTATAGAACGCGACTGCCAAATATGCAGCCCTAAGCTTCTGCTACATTGTGTGTGTGTGTGTGTGTGTGTGTGTGTGTGTGTGTGTGTGTGTGTGTGTGTGTGTGTGTGTGTGTGTGTGTGTGTGTGTGTGTGTGTGTGTGTGTGTGTGTGTGTGTGTGTGTGTGTGTGTGTGTGTGTGTGTGTGGTGTGTGTGTGTGTGTGTGTGTGTGTGTGTGTGTGTGTGTGTGTGTGGGGACAGCTGCCAGGAGCTGCAGTCTTTCAAAGGCGGGGGCTTAGGAGAGAGGGGGGGGGGAGAGAGAGAGAAAGCGAGGGATTGGAAGGAGGGATGGAAAGGAGGAGGCAGGACAGCTTAAAGGCTGCTCTCCCATGGTAAAGTCTGCAGTAGTTGACCAGAGATCCTAGCATTTAGGCCAGGTTTTTTTTCTCCCCCTACTAGTGGAGTCACAATTGAAGTTGAAGTGGTTTGGGACTCATCCCGGTTCGATTACCTCTTAAACCCTGTGATTGAGTTGTATTTTGTTCGATTTTTTTCGCGGTGAGGGTGGTTGCTTTGCTCTGTTGCAGTCATTGGTGAGTACATAATCATTTGGTTGTAGAGCGTGTATTCTTTTGAAATGCACTGCTCAACTTAACTACTTTACCTGAGCTTCCCCAACAAGTGTTGTAGACTTTTTAGTTCAAGAAGTATGACTTGTGGTGAATGTTTTATTGTCTGCCATGTTTTCATGCCTAGCTAATGACATATATGATTCGGTGTTCAATTTAATGAAGTGTTGAAGCATTGGAAAATGAAGTCTGCGATCTTGGCAAAAAGTTGTCAAATTTCGTCAAAAGCGTGTCACACGACTAACCACCTGGTCACACCTGGTCGCTTTAATGACCAGTTTAATGACCTGCGAAATGTTGGACATTTGTTTGAACATGGTCCCACTGCTTTCTCATGTCTCCAGTCCTCTTTTTTCAACGTGCACAGCTTTGGTCAGCTAAGAACAGCCGTCAGGAGAGGGGTCCTTCACTGGCCTGTTTTAATATAACAATAATAATTACGCGGTAGCTTTTCTTAGCATGCACATTATTTAACTACCAGAACCGGGACATTCATAAATATTATTTAGCTTAGACCACATGGCCAGCACCCCCCAGGCAATCTGAGTGTGAGACCACTGTCCTAAGGGGGAGAACAGGGTGTCTTGATATTGCTCATTAATTCTTCTGAACCCGTTTCACTGATGGGACACAGAGAACATATTATCACTGTTCATCTGAAGTGTAGCAGAACACTAGTGTTCAGTGTTCAGTGTTCAGTGGTCAGTGTTCAGAGCCACCAAACCAGATCAATGCTGACTGATCACGTAAAGCAGCAACATGTATTTGTAGTAAGTGACATCAGGGGAAATATTTCGGCCAATTAGGAAAGGCAACTATAGGGTTTCACTTTCACCAGGGCGCTGTCCCTAAGGTTGGATTGGAGTGTTACTTTATCCCTCTGTTTGCCAAAAATCACGACAAACTGAACCAATCAACGAGAACAGATTACTTTTAGTTAGTAGCCGATAGTTTTCTGCAGTGCTTGAATTTATACGTATCACCTAGAAGGGTATATATAAAGTCTCCCCCTCAACCACAACAAGAGACCTTGGTGTGGTGGTAGATGACCAGCTGTCCTGCAATGCCAACGTCACCGCGGTGGCCCGATCTTGCAGAATTGCCCTCTACAACATCCGCAGGATCCGGCCCTTCCTCACACGTGAAGCGGCGCAGATCCTGGTCCAAGCACTCGTCATCACCCGCCTCGACTACTGCAACTCTCTCCTGGCGGGACTCCCCGCCTCTGCAACCAAGCCCCTCCAACGCATCCAGAACGCAGCAGCACGCCTGGTATTCAACCTACCGAAATTCTCCCACGTGACCCCTCTCTTCCGCGATCTCCACTGGCTTCCGGTAAATGCTCGCATCAAATTCAAGACTCTGGTGCTGACCTTTAGGGCAGTCAATGGAACTGCCCCGGCCTACCTCCAGGCGTTGGTCAAACCCTACATCCCAGCCAGAGCGCTCCGCTCAACTTCTGCCAGGCGACTTGTTCGACCTTCACTAAGGTCAACCAAACATCGCTCGTCCAAGACCCAGCTCTTCACGGCTCTGGCCCCACAGTGGTGGAATGAACTCCCGTCTCATGTCAGGACGGCAGAGTCCCTCGCCAGCTTCCGCAAGAGACTCAAGACCCACCTGTTCAGAGTCCACCTGGACTCTCCTTTGTGAAACCCCTAAACTTGCTTAAGTCCTGACATTAATAGCTCTTAGCATGTTGTATATGTTAGCAAGTGTATGTCCTTAATGTTGTTAACACGCTCTTATCACAGCTACTTAAGCAGGTGACCTAGCAGTACGAAATTGTGTTATTCATCTTGTCAATATGAGTACTTGTGAACTGCTGTATTTATATGTTTGCGTACCCCAGTGTTATGCTATTGTCTGCTTCAACTAATGTACACCTTGTAAGTCGCTTTGGATAAAAGCGTCTGCCAAATGCCCTAAATGTAAATGTAAATGTAAGGGTAATAGGTAATAGGGAACGTATCTCTGAAACCGTAACCGAAACCGGTGATGGTCTTAGAATTTACCAGAACAGAACGCACCAGAAAATGCTGCTCATTGGCCAAACACCAAGTGACTCACTGTTCCAGGAATGTCTGAAGGTGTTACCATATAACTCAGGCTAGGTGTTACACAGGAAAGAGAAAGGTTTCTGCCATGCCTTCTTGCTCTATGTAAGTAAAGCTAACTAGCCTAATGTTATTCCAGGTGGGGGGGGGTGTCGTCGTGTGTGTGTGTGTGTGTGTGTGTGTGTGTGTGTGTGTGTGTGTGTGTGTGTGTGTGTGTGTGTGTGTGTGTGTGTGTGTGTGTGTGTGTGTGTGTGTGTGTGTGTGTGTGTGTGTGTGTGTGTGTGTGTGTGTGTGTGTGTGTGTGTGTGTGTGTGTGTGTGTGTGTCAAGTCAAGTCAAGTTTATTGTCACTTCACAGTTTACAGTTTAGTATAAAGCAGTGATGTGAAATTCTTGTGTGCAATACCCGACGACAGACAGCAGTTATAGAATAAGATAAAATAAAAATAGATAAAAATAGAATAAAAAATAGGATAAAAAATAGAAGGAATATAAAATAAAAATAAAAAATGCAATTTATAAAATGCAAAAATCAGCACAGAAAAGAGCAATATATATATATAAATCAATGTAATAAAATATACATTGTTATATGTTATACGCCCTTGTTCAGCAGCCTGATGGCCTGACTGTGGAAGCTATCTCTAAGCCTATTTGTACGACACTTGATACTGCGGTATCGCCTGCCTGACGGTAATAGTGAGTAAAGTTCGTGGCTGGGGTGGGCAATGTCTTTTATAATTATTTTGGCCTTGGCCACGCACCGCTGGTTGTAAATGTCCAGGAGGGAGGGGAGCTCACCTCCAACGATATACTGGGCCGTCCGCACCACCCTTTGAAGCGCTCTGCGCTCGAGTGCCGTGCAGTTCCCGTACCAGGCGGTGATACACCCTGTCAGAACACTCTCGATGGTGCCGTTGTAGAATGTTCTCAGGATGCGGGGGCCCATGCTGAATTTCTTCAGACGCCTGAGAAAATACAGGCGTTGTTGGGCCTTTTTCACCACGTGTGTGGTGTGCGTGGACCATGTGAGGTCCTCGGAGATGTGCACGCCGAGGAACTTGAAGCTGCTGACCCTCTCTACTGCAACGCCGTCGATGGAGATAGGGCTGTGCTCTCCCCTCTGCCTCCTGAAGTCCACGATCAGCTCCTTGGTCTTCTTGACGTTGAGGGCGAGGCTGTTCTCCTGGCACCACTGCTCCAGCGATCCGACCTCCTCCCTGTAGGCTGTCTCGTCGTCGCCGGCGATCAGGCCCATCATTGTCGTGTCGTCAGCAAACTTGACGATGACGTTGGAGCTGTGCATAGCCATGCAGTCGTGGGTGTAGAGGGAGTAGAGGAGAGGGCTCAGCACGCATCCCTGGGGGGCTCCCGTGTTGAGGGTCAGTGGCTCTGATGTGGTGCTGCCCATCCTCACCACCTGGCGGCGGTCCGACAGGAGGTTCAGTATCCAGCTGCACATGGATGGGGGTACGCCTAGACCTCTCAGCTTGGTGTCGAGCTTGGCAGGAACTATTGTGTTGAATGCTGAGCTGTAGTCCACAAACAGCATTCGCACATAACAGTTCTTCCCCTCCAAGTGGGAAAGGGCAGTGTGGAGGGCCATGGCAATTGCGTCGTCCGTGGATCTATTTTGACGATATGCAAATTGCCATGGGTCCAGCGTGGTAGGTAACACGGAGCAAATAAAGTCCTTGACCAACCTCTCGAAGCATTTGCTAACGATCGAGGTGAGGGCCACAGGTCTGTAGTCATTCAGGCATGTTACCTTGGTTTGTTTAGGGACAGGCACGATCGTGGATATCTTGAAGACCGCGGGGACAACAGCCTGGGACAGGGAGAGGTTGAAGATGTCTGCAAAGACTCCTGCCAACTGGTCTGCGCATGCTCTGAGGACGCGGCCCGGGATGTCGTCGGGGCCTGCCGCCTTACGGATGTTCAGCCGCTTAAAGGTGCGGCGCACATCCGCCTCCGAGATGCGCAGCTGGCTGGTCTCCCCAGTCGGTGCTGGCTTCGGCGGGCTGCCGTTTACGTCGAACCGAGCAAAAAATGTATTTAGCTCTCCTGGGAGGGAGGTAGAGGAGTTCTCTACACAACTGGTTCTCCCTCTGAAGTTCGTTATATTCTGCAGCCCCTGCCACATACCCCTCGCATCGTGTTTCTTGAATTTATCTTCCACTCTGTCCTTATACTCCCGCTTGGCAGTGACGATGGTCTTACGGAGGTCGTAACGGGCTCTCGTATATTCCTCCGTATTCCCGGAACCAAAGGCGGCGTTACGCGCATGTAGGGCAGCGCGAACATCGCCGTTAATCCACGGTTTCTGGTTGGGATATATCCGAACCGACTTGGTCGGAACAACGTCATCTATGCACTTCTTGATGAACCCGGTGACCGACGACGCGTACTCGTTGATGTTATTGTCCGAGGCAACGCGGAACATGTGCCAGTCAGCGTGATCAAAACAATCCTGCAGCGTAGAATCTGATTGGTCCGACCAGCATTGGACCTCCCTCACAGCGATCGGTTGCTGCTTCAGTCTCTGCCTATAGGCGGGGAGCAGCTGGATAGAGCGGTGATCTGATTTGCCGAACGGTGGGCGGAGGAGGGCCTTGTAGCCATCACGGAAGGGAGTGTAGCAGTGGTCGAGGATCCGCTCGCCCCGTGTGTTGCTCTTTATGTGTTGGTAGAACTTCGGGAGAACCTTCTTCAGGTTCGCCTTGTTGAAGTCCCCCGCCACGATGAGAGCAGCCTCGGGGTGGGCCGACTCCTGTTCGCTGATAGCCCCGTACAGTTCCTTCAGCGCTGTGTCCGTGTTGGCTTGTGGGGGAATGTAAACAGCGGTCACGGTTACCGCTGTAAACTCCCGAGGTAGCCAGTATGGACGGCACATAAGCATCAGGTACTCCAGGTCCGGGGAACAGAAAGACTTGAGGGGATGTACATGACTTTGGTTGCACCAAGATCTGTTTATCATGAGACATACCCCCCCTCCGCGATCTTTACCGGAGAGAGCCTTTGTTCTGTCCGCCCGGTGTACGGAAAATCCCGTCGGCTCGATAGCTGCGTCGGTAACCCCCTCCGACATCCATGTCTCCGTAAGGCAGATAATGCAATTGTCCCTAGTTTCCCGGTGGAATTGAATACGAGCCTGTAGTTCGCTTAACTTATTGTCCAGAGACTGTACATTAGCCAGTAGAATGGTGGGTAGTGGGGGGCGATCGGATCGACATCTCAGCCTGACTAGCACGCCGGCTCGCTTCCCTCGCTTCCTCCGGCGACGCTTGCGCGTAATCGTGCCCAAAATGGACGGAGATAATCCAGCTGTGACTTCGGGCGGGACGTCCGAGTCGAAAGAGTGAAAAAACTCCGGTAGGCGGCGAGCGACTGTCGATCTGATCTCCCAAAGTGTGCAAAAGTTATAAGTGAACTTGCTGCTAACATCCTGAACTAAAAAAGTTGCAATAAAAAGAATAAATAACAAAAAACTGCGTCGTCGTGCGGGAGCTCGCGACACGGCAGCCATCTCGTACGGCGCCATACTGTGTGTGTGTGTGTGTGTGTGTGTGTGTGTGTGTGAGAGACACGGACATTATCACCTACGTCCTACACTACATGATGTCATCAAGCAGTTGAAGGGGAGTGGCATGTACGACTAATGAATGAAACAAATGATGCTTCGGTGTGTAGAAAGTTGAATTACACATGAATTAAGCTCCATGTTGTCTTCATCCTTTAACCCCCGTCTTTGCTCTAAAAGAAACGCTCCTACTTATTAAACTAAATGTGAAGAGTCAAGTACATAGACCAGGGTTAGGGTTAGTGTGAGCTAACCAGCCAAGCAAAGCAGGGGCTGAATTGCCGGGGGGGGGGGGATATTTCACTGTAACACCCAGCGATCTGACTTTGCGACTTTAAAGTGCATTCTCTGGACAGTTCTTCACATAGTTCATGGCTCAAAGGTAACGCCGTGTTTATGTAATAATAGAATCCCCCACACACTCCCCCCCCCCTTCCCAATGTGTGACTCACTATTCCAACCCTTGACACAAAGCGTAACTTTAAATTAATGCTAAGAATCCGGTCACTGCAATAGCGGGCTGCAGTACAACATCAGCGTTTTACACGCAAATGTGCCAAATAGGACCATCTGCTTGCTATGCTTGAATAGACTTTATTTGCTACAATTAGAATGCAATGCATGTGCCATTACTTAGGGATGATACTTTTGTCCTTTTTGTGTAATTATTCAGTAAAGTCCCTGGTTAAGGAGCAAGTAACTTTAGCGGATTTAGACATTTTTACTTTTTTAATTGTCAGTAGCACAGCTGTGGGTGTGATTTTTGTAGGTGTGATGTAAGGCGTTACTGACAGACTGTCAACAGAACGACTGAGACAGGTGGACACACACACACACACACACACACACACACACACACACACACACACACACACACACACACACACACACACACACACAAGAAGGAGTTGTTCTGTGGAATATGTGTTGGAACAGTCGGGATTCATCTCCCATTGCATTTTGTGACACAATGAATGTCTGCTTCTCTTCAAGTCTACTTTCTCTGTTCTCTCAAGATCCTTTGTGTTTTTTTAATTACTTTTTCCATGAGGTGAGCTCATTTATTTAAATATAGGGCAGACGGCGGGCTCTCTGTCTGACTTCCATTCTTGTTTTGTACACTTATCTAAACACTGTGTAGGTGCGTTTGACAGAGTATATTATGTGCAATGGAATGGCCAAATGCTGAATAACTGAAAATTACCAAATTATCCTGCATGAATGTATTTGCAAATACTTTTAAAATCTGAATACGTATATCCTCGCTGGGATATCATTTTCTTGGGAGAGAAAAAAGCCTTCAAAGCTGCATTTTAACAGTTGATGTTAAGTGAATTACAAAGTAAAATGTAATGTAAAATAATAAACCATGTCTGAAAAGTAATGTAAAATAATATACAATGTCTGAAAAGGAGAAGGAAGAAGTGACAAATATTCTCTCCTACCGCCCCCCTCCCCTCCCCCCCTTCTGATTGTAAATTAACTTTATATACAATATTTTTCATCGGACACATCATTTGATAAAAATACACATTCCCAGTGTGTAACCGCCATGTACCAATCGCAGAAAGAGAAAGAGAAAACCATTGAAATAGGGAATAACCAAAGTCGGAGCCACCCGCCCAGCCATAAACATAAAATTATATTCAAATAAGAAACAAATGAATAAGTGACCAAGTAACTGACCAATTAGCTGATTATCATTCATTGCTATTTGTTTCCGTTCCATTCCAGTACCATCCTAGAAGAGGAGAAGGCCCAGCAGAAGGAGAGGAACAGGATGGAGATGAGGCGACAGGTGACCATGTCCTGGGACTCCGGAGGTGCAGAGGAAGCCCCGCCCAAAGTAAGTGTGTGTGTGTGTGTGTGTGTGTGTGTGTGTGTGTGTGTGTGTGTGTGTGTGTGTGTGTGTGTGTGTGTGTGTGTGTGTGTGTGTGTGTGTGTGTGTGTGTGTGTGTGTGTGTGTGTGTGTGTGTGTGTGTGTGTGTGTGTGTGTGTGTGTGTGTGTGTGTGTGTGTGTGTGTGTGGCCTGTGGTTTATTTGAACACGTTGGTCGCACTTTCTTTTATTTCAACAACACAACTACTCCTATCGCTCCCGAGGGACCACACTAGCTACTCACCTGAGTGTGCTACTTTAGCTTCAGGATTCTTTAATAAGTAGGGCTTGTGACCACACTAGCTACTCACCTGAGTGTGCTACTTTAGCTTCAGGATTCTTTAATAAGTAGGGCTTGTGACCACACTAGCTACTCACCTGAGTGTGCTACTTTAGCTTCAGGATTCTTTAATAAGTAGGGCTTGTGACCACACTAGCTACTCACCTGAGTGTGCTACTTTAGCTTCAGGATTCTTTAATAAGTAGGGCTTGTGACCACACTAGCTACTCACCTGAGTGTGCTACTTTAGCTTCAGGATTCTTTAATAAGTAGGGCTTGTGACCACACTAGCTACTCACCTGAGTGTGCTACTTTAGCTTCAGGATTCTTTAATAAGTAGGGCTTGTGACCACACTAGCTACTCACCTGAGTGTGCTACTTTAGCTTCAGGATTCTTTAATAAGTAGGGCTTGTGACCACACTAGCTACTCACCTGAGTGTGCTACTTTAGCTTCAGGATTCTTTAATAAGTAGGGCTTGTGACCACACTAGCTACTCACCTGAGTGTGCTACTTTAGCTTCAGGATTCTTTAATAAGTAGGGCTTGTGACCACACTAGCTACTCACCTGAGTGTGCTACTTTAGCTTCAGGATTCTTTAATAAGTAGGGCTTGTGACCACACTAGCTACTCACCTGAGTGTGCTACTTTAGCTTCAGGATTCTTTAATAAGTAGGGCTTGTGACCACACTAGCTACTCACCTGAGTGTGCTACTTTAGCTTCAGGATTCTTTAATAAGTAGGGCTTGTGACCACACTAGCTACTCACCTGAGTGTGCTACTTTAGCTTCAGGATTCTTTAATAAGTAGGGCTTGTGACCACACTAGCTACTCACCTGAGTGTGCTACTTTAGCTTCAGGATTCTTTAATAAGTAGGGCTTGTGACCACACTAGCTACTCACCTGAGTGTGCTACTTTAGCTTCAGGATTCTTTAATAAGTAGGGCTTGTGACCACACTAGCTACTCACCTGAGTGTGCTACTTTAGCTTCAGGATTCTTTAATAAGTAGGGCTTGTGACCACACTAGCTACTCACCTGAGTGTGCTACTTTAGCTTCAGGATTCTTTAATAAGTAGGGCTTGTGCACTACAGGCTTGATGCTTGTATTTCTTTGACTGCTGGCCATTGCTAAAGATGTGAAACCGTGAGAGATGAACCGTGTTCACTGTCACGTGGGAAGAATGTGATAAACATCAAGTTGATGTCCAGTAGATGGCGCTGCAGGTTCAAAGGGTGTTAATACAGCCCTCCCTTCTTTTCCACGCTTATTTCCAGGGGAATTGATGCAGAACCAGCTGCTAACCCCCCACACTACATTAAGGCCTCTGTAGTTTCCACCCTATCCCTAATCTGGAAAATGTCCTTTGTTGCTGTTCCATATTTATATACCCGCAATTTCTCTGTCTTGGAGGTTAGTCTCTTTTTTTTTTGTTCAAGTCCATTTTATTTGTATAGCCCTAATCACAGTTAGTGGCCAAGTATCTTCACGGGTCACACTATATGCTGCCCCCTTATCCGAAGGAAAAGGGAAAAACTCCCCTAACTATCAAGGATCCTTGATAAGGATCCCTCCCTCCAAGGATGGTTAGGAGTACAATCGGTGCCATAATGGGAAGGCATCCTTGTATAACCGAGTATAACATCCTTACTTATTGAACATTGTTTACAAGGTTATGATTTTTCCGATCTGTTGGCATCCCTCTTCTCATCTGTCTGTCTTGCCTTTCTGTCTGTCTGTCTGTCTAGCTGTCTTGTCATCCCAATGTAGCCATGTCATCCCGAGTGATGTCTTCGTCCTTCACCATTGGCCTCCTCCCTTACTTGTCCTGTCTGTCTCTCTGTCCCTGTTTCTGTGTGTGCTGGTCTATTTGTGTCGTCTCGAGGTGTGGTCCAGGGAATGCTCCTGTGAGAGACTGTGGAAGGTAGAAGCCAAGTTGTATGGCCCAGACATTCACATAATAGTACCGTTGAGCTTCCCTCACTTCAAATTCCCGCCTAGGGAAACCTGCTTTTTAACTCTTATATACACAAACATTATCTCAACCAACCAACCATAAACCAACAGAGAACAGAGCTGTGATTTGTTGTTTTTTTACATTGTATGGAGAACTTGGTAGTGGAAGAGAGTACCTCCAAAGTCCTCTGTTGATCGTGACTTTGTAAAACACTCATAAAACGTTTCATAATGGCCCAACAATGTTTCACGTTGTCCTGTTGCCAGCACAAAAAAAGAGGTTTTTGGTGAACATTCAATGTAATTCTTTCCCCACATCTTCCATTCACGTCATCCGCCCCCTCTCCCGAGCCAACGACCCAGCAGCCAAACCGACAACTAGAACCCAAAACTCTGCAACAAAACATACCATCACTTTCTTTTATTATTTTTCCCCCCATGTATTCTTGTTACATGCAAGCTTTTCTGCATTTGAAAAGGAGTGAAGTAACAGCTTGCTGGTCGGTGTGCACCGTGCTCGGTTACATCAATGGCTCTTTTTCTGTGCCGATATATTGCATTTTATAAATTGCATTTTTATTTTTATTTTTTAACTTTATTCTATTTTTATCTTATTTTTATAACTGCTGTCTGTCGTCGGGTATTGCACATAAGATTTTCACACCACTGCTTTATACTAATGTGTAAACTGTGAAGTGACCATAAACTTGACTTGACTTGACTAACCAACCACACAAACAGCTCCTGGGCTGTTTGAGGGCAGTCAACTCAACCTTTCATCCGGTGGCCGTCGGCAAAAGCAAAGCCATTTTTCTTTTCAGCAATGGCCTCACACATATTTAACTGTGGGTTTTCTTGTCTCTATTTTGCGCTCTCTCTAATGTCTTTAAAAAATGTCTTTTTTTTTCTCTCTCTTTCTACCCATCTCCTCTCCTCCTCTTCCCTCTCTCCTAGCCGAGCAGGCCGGGTTACCCAAGCCCTCGCTCCAGCGAAGGCTTCTACCCCAGTCCCCAGCACCCTGGACACTACCAGGTATGCAGGCCCACCTCTCCTTCACATTTATGGTTTTTGTTCAATTGCGGCGGGCACTATTATCTCGTTTTTACGGTGCGAGCAATTTGCGGAGCGTCTGGCGCCAACGTCTATTTCTTCTCTCACTAGAGATGAACTTTGAGCTATTAATAGTGTGTATATATATATAATTAATTGCAAGTGTGCAATTATATTGAGAGGCTTATCAAAAATAAATAAATGTAAAAAATAAAAATGTAATATATTTCGTAATGATGTATTCCCTGAGTGTCTAGATTCGGTTTTGGGTAAAAATGTGAATGTATAAAAGTGTATTTATAAGGAAATTTCTTCACAGCGGTGCAGTGGTTTCACTTTGTGTACTTTTCTAAACTTTTCTAAACCTTTTAGGGGCCTTCAAACTCCACATAGTATTCTTTAACTCACGGACGCTACCTCTCCCTTTCTTTCTCTTTCTTTCTTTCTTTCTCTCTTTCTTTCTCTCTTTCTCTCTCTCTCCTTTTCCCGGGTCACTGTAAATCAGATGTCGGGATACCCAGGGCCGCACACGCTCCCTTCGGTGCCCAGCGCCCTGTACCCGCCGCCGGCTACACTGCTGGACACACACCACGCACACACACACCCTCGTCACCACGCCCACTCCCACAGCCAGCACCTCGCACAGCCCCACGGGGCCGACATGGCTCTCTGGGGCTCGGCTATGGAGGTAGGAGCTCACGCACGTGGCGAGACCAAATAATTGGTTTGTAGACGGGACGGATTTGTGAATCGTTTATTTTATTTTTTCAAGTTGTCTCACGGTTTTAAAACAGAGCAACAACGCAGGACAATTCTCAATGGGGAGAGAAACTCAAAAGACATGCCAATTGAATTCCTCTTCCTAGCTGATTTCACGTTAGTAGTAACTAGTACTTTTGTGGTGACCCGGTTCCCAAATTCAGTTGGTGGTCTCTTACATGGACGACTACTTCCTGAACTAAGCTCTGCTTCATAGAACCAAGAAATACCCATCGTAGCAACCCCATTTTCATTTCCATATCACAGTACATATACGCACACAGCTCCCGCAATTCGCCGTTGATCTTTCCTTTTGGCGAGAGATCAACGCTCCCTTCACCCCTCTGTTATGCTTTTGGTGTCTGCTACACACCAGTCTGCTCACTCCATTCACTTTCATCACCGTCTGCCCATCGCCATACCCCTGTGTGTGTGTGTGTGTGTGTGTGTGTGTGTGTGTGTGTGTGTGTGTGTGTGTGTGTGTGTGTGTGTGTGTGTGTGTGTGTGTGTGTGTGTGTGTGTGTGTGTGTGTGTGTGTGTGTGTGTGTGTGTGTGCGTGTGCGCTCATAGGACACGGCGTTAGACATACAGCCGTGTGCCGGCCAACATGGCCTCTTAATGGAGGATCAGCTTCTGACTCAGCAGCAGCAGATGGAGGAGGACCGACGGTGGCTGGAGCAGGAGGAGAAGCTGCTGGTAACATGACATGGACACATGACCACAACACCACACCCGTAGTAGTAGTAGCACACCGGCCAATCAATGGGCTCGCTTGATGATGATGATGATGTGGTCACAGATTGCTGGATGGGGTTTTTAGTGTCACTGTTTAGTGTCATGTTCTTCAGGATTGGTTGATTCGTGGGAACCTCCATTTCTTTTTTTTTATCCAAGAACAGAGATGACAACAAAGTTGTTTATGGGAAATACATTTCAGAGGTTGTGAATCAATCTATGCTTTTTCAGTAGGAGTAGTAATACTGTGGTGTAGCACCTTTTGTGGAAATGTGAAATTCTATAGACTAAAAAAACATAAATATATGATTTCAGATTTTGGCGATATGTGGTAGGACTGTTGTGTTGGTGAGTGGGAAGAGGGTGTGGCCTGTGTGAATTCCAGACTAATGATAGGCTTAGAGACTCTGACGGTCCCATCAACGCTGGCACGCCAACCCACACACACACACACACTCGCTGAGCAGCAGGCCAAGGGGTGTGTTTTAACGTCAGATTTTGTGTGTGTGTGAAGGAGGAGAGAAGGCTGGTTTGTGGGGCGCACTCCGTCATAACGGCAGCACCCTAGGGAGAGGGGGGGGGGGGGGGGGATTCAGGGTAGTCATGCCGACGGGCTCCAAGGCAAGTTTATTGGCGGCACACTCCCCTGTTCCCTCCTTCCTCTCTCTTGCTCTTTTTCGCTCTCTTGCCCGCTCTCTCCCCCTCTTAGTTTTTTGTGTGCCAGGGTGTCCAATATAAGCACAAGAGAGAGAGCGAGAGAGAGGGAGAGAGGGAGAGAGAGAGCGCGAGCTAGCTGGTGGGAAGAATAACGACAGAAAATAACAGCTTTTCCAGGAAGGAGACAACTCGACACACAACAGGAACTTTTAAAAATGCTGGTTTTCAAGTCCTGTCTAGGAAAGCTGGTAGGAGAAAGTGTGTGTGTGTGTGTGTGTGTGTGTGTGTGAATGTCCTTGCTGGGTAGATTATTTGATTGACATTACATGCACATTGTATTCCTATTTATTTAAGAATAACAAACGTGTTTTTGTCTTTGCCTTTATGTCTACGGCTATTGTATTCGTCATTTAGGTTCACATGCAAATACCACTTCAATTTTGCCATTGTAATATTTAGTTTGGTCAGGTTTTTTTTCACTGACCAGCCGTTTTGTCAAAATATAGAGAGCCTATTTTACTATGACGTCAAACTGTGTGTGTGTGTGTGTGTGTGTGTGTGTGTGTGTGTGTGTGTGTGTGTGTGTGTGTGTGTGTGTGTGTGTGTGTGTGTGTGTGTGTGTGTGTGTGTGTGTGTGTGTGTGTGTGTGTGTGTGTGTGTGTGTGTGTGTGTGTGTGTGTGTGTGGTACAGAAGTGGCGTGTACTGTGTCACCCACCGTGCAGCCTAGTCCATGTCCCACAGTACAACATGTCCGTTTCATTGGCAGTTTTTGACCCAGTGAAATGGCGTTGGTGTTTTATTAGTGCAGCGCATGCAGTGTTTCGCTGTTGGCGTGTTTTTGTTTGTTGGTTTTGGACCCAAACAAAGGTGATCCTGTTGTTGTCATGCGTTTCCCCTGTCATGGTTTGTTTGCTCATCATTGACTGGCAGCACGTCTCCGTACCCCCCCCCCCCCCCCCGCCCTAGCAGTCTGGGTTTGGTTCTGATCCGTGTTGACGTGGAGCTATTTGTGTGTGTGTTGTCGACAGGTGTTATTGGTATAATATCGAGCTTTAATGTTTTCATTGTATTAAATATTAAAAAAAAAATTCTATGTTGTTTTATTCAATGTAATCAAATTATATTGCTTTCTTGCGGTCCACATTTTGTGTATAATTTTTACTTGAATAACAACTCTAACGGTGTGTGTGTGTTTTGTGTCTAGAAGCCAGACACCAGAAGCTCTCGGGGAAGTCTGGACAGAGAGGAGCCTGGACTACAACCACTGGTCTGTCTGTCTGTCTGTCTGTCTGTCTGTCTGTCTCTCTCTGTATGTTTTTGGGTTGTTTTTCTACTAAAAAAGACATCAACATTTAAATCACACAAGAAACAGAGATGGGTCTATTATTATTACCAACTAAATGAGACTGTTTATCAGCCAGTGTCTGGTACTGGTGAGAGGCTTAAAATAGCTTTTGGGAGAGATGTTATGGTGCTTGTTTTCCTCGCTCTTATCAGAAACGGAGCAAAGAAAACATTTAATATTTTGTGTTTACTGATGCAGATGAACTTGTGATGAATGTGTGTTGGTTTCTGAAGCTCGGCTGTGTGTACTTTGATTCGGGCTCTTGTGATTTATACACAGGAAGTGACCCCCCCCCCCTCCCTCTTTCAGAGGTGATGGTTGGGGTCAGAAATGAGGGGGTCATTAGATTCCCACAGTATTTGAAGTTGTTATTATTGGGGTGTTTTTTTCTAAAGAACAAATTATGGGAGCCGTCTTGCCACAGAGAAATGGTTATCCTCGCTGGCTACATTCAAAACGTGAGCTTGTTTCCTTTGAAGCAAGAACCCTTTCAATTCCTGATTATACTGAGCTATTTATTGGCTGTCAAATGAAAAAGCTCTTTCCCCTAAACCAACCGCATTCGTATTTTAGTTTAGTACACTTGCGCTACCCATGGTCTTCCCAATGAGCCATCACAATGTCATATCTTGGTATTGTTTTGGGGGCAGTTTCCGCCGGTGTACGTCGTGTTGCCCCGACGACTGGCTGTGGTTGTGAAGCATTGTCCCAGAGCTAGGTGGCAGGGGGCAGCAGCAGC